>CAUZXS010004756.1:95000-165784 GCA_963585895.1 Sepioteuthis lessoniana | reverse complement strand
GAACTAAGTCTGCCCTACTATTTAACCATACCGAGAATGAGTATAGTTTTCCAAGGTTATTATCGCTATATGAGATGCAGACAGCTTCACCCAGGATTTGAACTTGGGTCACCATGTCCATTTCTTATAACAGTAACTACTACACCACCACAATTGTGATTATATATATATATATATATATATATATATATATATATATATATATATTCTTAACACTCAGCATTATAAGGTACGAATCAAGGATAAGTGGAGTAATCCAAGGAAAGGAGTAACATCCTCCCCTATACCTCGGTGTAGTAGTAGCAACTGAAAAGGGAGACTTCGGATCGCCCTCTACTACGTTCGTCTAATTAATATATATATATATATATATATATATATATATATATATATATATATATATATATATATATATCCGCTTCTCTCATGCGATGTTATGTTGGTAAGTATGATTGCATCTCTAGGCCTGTTTTGAGTTTTTAAATCTTTATTTAAGTTTTTAATGCCACTTTTAACCATTAACTCTCATTATATTATTATATGCTTCCGTAAAAATTAATTCCCATCATTGTTTATATATTTACTGCGCGTTTAACCGGAAGTATTCCAACCTTTTTCTTTTCTAATTTTTTTATTTTCTTTTCTATATAATTTAAAGAACAAGCCAAATAAATTTTCATACTTTTTTGTACTCAACGTTTATTTTAAAAAAATCAAAAGAATTTTGTCATGAATATATTTTGAAATCTAATACAATTAAAACCGTCATTTGAAACGAAATGAACTAATGTATAAAATGATATCAATGGAAAATGAATGATGTTGATGTAAGAAAATCGTTTCTTAAGAAATTAAAATTGTGTGCGCATGAAACTTTTCAATAAACTACAAAATCACAAAAAAATGGGTAATAACATTTAGACTTTTTTTTTTTTTTTTTACTATCAGAACCAGAACCTTATGTAGATTTGAAAAAAAAAAGTGGTTGGTTGGTTTGAAAAATCATAATACTACCATGTAGGTATTAGCCATTATTGTATCTCTATGACAGAGTTGTCACTTGACAGAATCCAGATCATTTTTTCCTAGTAGTTACCAGTAGTACTGGATTACACGACACTAATTCTAGGAAGAGCACCCTGACCTGACAACTCTACGTTCTGTCAATAGTTGTTGGATACTAAAGTCCTTTGTCAAGATTTTTAGAGATAAATTATGGCATCGCAAACGTGTACGATTACGTTTCTTTGGTTCCAATAAAAAAATTATTTGTTAAAGTATATGTATTCAGTATATCCTTCCAATGCAATTTTGCTTTATGATATACAAAGTTTTCATTTACATTTTTGTTAAAAAAGAGCTTATAACTCTGGTTTAAGGGTTGATGACAAAACGTTTCAGGTCTCATCTCAAGTATCCGACTATGTATTGGATATCTGAATTAAAAAACACTATTACTCCTACTGCGATGTCATCTCCTGGCATTTTTGTTTGGCTAAAGGGGAGGGTATATAAATAGTCGAAAGTTGAGTGATATCAAATATACTTCGAGATAACGTTTTAACAGTCAGCAATTCTGTGAGCTATTTTATGTGAGACTGGGATAAAATCAAAGGCTGTTAAAGGGAAATTAAGTTCTATCTAGGAGTCTCAAACACATCACTCTCACCGGTCGGAATCCCACAGTTCTCTTCTCTTTCTCTCTATCTATCTATCTCTCTCTCTCTCTCTCTCTATATATATATATATATATATATATATATATATATATATGTAAGTGTGTGTGCAGATATTGGTTGGTTGGTTGGTTTGATAAAGATTATTGCAATTCATACACATATATATGTGTGTGTGTGTGTGTGTGTGTGTGAGAGAGAGAGAGAGAGAAGACAGGAGAGCAAACGAGAGAAAAGTCAAAAAATAGAATAAAGTGACCAGCTGTATTTAAAAGTTCTAAAGTGCACAATGACAAGTGCTATAGAAATCTAATGTCACTTAACACTTACAGCTAAAATTGTTACTTAAAGTTTCACGCCTGAAGGTGATCTGTAGGCAAAGAAAAGTGATATTTGACTGCCTGAAGATCACCTTGTGGCGTAAAACGTTGAATAGTAATCTTAGTAGTTTGAGTTAAAAGAGATTATAAATACTTGTGTATATATGTACAGAGATGTATATGTATATGAACTTGGGTGTGTGTGTGTGTGTTCAATGTTTTCTTCTATTTCATGATCTAGTATTAACAGCACTTTTTTTATATTTGTACAGCAATATAATCGCATATATATATATATATATATATATATATATATATATATATATATATATATATTCCTTTTTTCTTATTGATGCTTTCGGTTTTCTTTTTGTTTTTACGCTTTCTAATATTTACATATTGTTTTCTTTCTTTCTTTCGTTCTTTCTTTTATTTCATTTTTATTGATGCAACTTTTTCATTCACTCTCTTCTTTCTTTTGACTTTACCACACCAGCCTAACCTTTTTGTCTTCAGTTCCATTTTCATTCTACTTATTCATATTTACTGTACACACTAACATACGTATATATATATATATATATATATATATATATATATATATAAACATATGTGTGTGTGTGTGTTCTTTTTTAATCAATTTTGTCTTTTACTCTTCATTCGTTTTCATGTTTTGAAATTAACAGTTATTTTCCTTCACTAATTTAGTTTCCCAATGATCAACTGCTTCTTTTTTGTTTTTGTTTTTTTTTTTCGCTGGTTTGATTTTCTTCTTTTGTTTCTTTATCTTCTTACTGTTGGACTAGATTTAAAAAAAACCCAACAAAGAAAGCTTTGCTATCGTAATTAAAAGAATGAAAATAAGAAAGACGTATGAAAGCATTCAATAATCCAACAAATCGGATTAGGAAATTGGGATAGTAATGATGATATAATTTTCTTTTTTAATTCTTACTTTTTTTGTTTAAATTGGACAAATTTAATTTAAAGTTATATATAAAATAAAGCAACGAACTTAATACAGGGATTAAAACTTGCTCTAAAGACAGCAGAAGAGATTTCTTCCTTTCCTTTTGAAAGATGTTTTTACTTTTTTTTTTTTTTAATCTGTGCGTCACCGAAACAAACGTGACTGCTGTTATTAATATCTTTATAGTTTTAAACCGTCTGTTGTATTCTACAAAGAAACTATCCGGCGAGTTGAAATAAGAATATCACAAATTGAAAATCTAACTAATTGACTATTTTTTAGAAAACATTTTTAGATTCATCTCAATCAAGAAGTAATGAACGGCTATTTCAGCGTGTATGTATGTATTTACCCGGACAATTCACTGCGGACAAAATTTACCAACGGAGTAGCGCTAGACTAAATTTAAAGTTGTCCTTCATCTAGACTGGCTGCCATACGAAAGCTAAAGATATTCGTCTACTCAATTATTTATCATTAGCTGAGATGATAACAGATAGATTAATGTCTTTCTCAAATTTTATTTGCACGGAGAAACGCCAACAGCCTCGTCCAGGTTTTGAACTTGAGTCACCGTGTCCATTTCCTAATATGATAAACGTTACGCCACTTTCTACCACGCACTTCTTCGATATGTAGACTGGATATGCCTGCGTCAAGAACTCACAAACCATAATCTAACACAGTTAACCTTGAGTTAGTTGAATTTCAAAAAGTATCTATTAGAATTATATTTGTTGAAATACTTGATCATTTGAAAACAGTGAAAATAATTAATGTTTAAGTCAATGCTAAGCTTATTCGGTCGTAAATTAAAGATCAAAATAAATACATTACCAATTCGTTGCTTGCCTATACTGTTATTATTTCATATCGAAGTTAATATATCTCTATTTACGAATTTGATTGAGGATTTTTAAGACAGGCACAACGATTGACTCTTCAAACTAATGCAGTCATTTAATTCTTTGTTTCACAGACTTTTTACCCTTATTCTTGATTCTTGATTTTGGATAAAATTCAAAAATTCAGGAACCATTATCTATCTTGACAATTATTTCCATAAACTCAGACTTCCTTGTTTGTAAGAGTTTTTTTTTTTTGTTTTTGTTTTTTATTGCTTTTTTTTTTCAAGTTCATGTTCGTTGCTAAACAGATTATGCCAATTAGTTAATGTCTGTCTGTTACGGGTCACCTCTGGTGGTGTAATGGTTAGCAAGCTAAGCTAGCAAACCTACACGAGTGAGTTCGAGTCTCATTGGGTGCCCCATTCATTCGGCCTTGTGCCACATCGAAGCAAAGAGCTTTGTAAATTACTAATGTCTGTCTATTACTCATCACACCCAACCCATGAAGAGAAAACTGGGTATTTGACGGATATGTTAAAAGTGACTTAAATTAAAACTAGTGATAAGAAAGTTTGCAGTTCGAGTTTTAACTAAGAGATTTCTCGTTTACTACACAGCGACCATGGGCGCCTCTGGTGGTCTATAATGGTCAGCAAGCTAGAGTAGTGAATTCAAGTCTCATTCATATGGCCTTGTACCACATCTATGCAGAAAGCTTAGTGAATTACTACTACACAGCGGACGTTTTATCTGGGACCAAATAGTTTAGAAGACCCTTGGACCTGGCTATTTGAGTCGTGACAGGACTGGTTAGATGATACTGTCGACGCAAAGTAGAAGAGGAGGTTCGGTGTTCAGTGAACACCAATAAAAGAAGATGGCTCTTTTTATTTTCTCTCCCAATGGTGGGATGAGATTGGAGTGGATCAGAGGTGATGGAGTGGGGGAGAACGATTGAACTATTTTTTTTTCAAAATGTGGAATATATCCTTGGTATATGTATTTACTAACACCTCCGCATGAGAAGGATGTGACACAAGGTCAAATGTTAAGCAGAATTTAACAAACTTGAATTCAGAGTTTTCATTCTCCTAGACTGGTTGCCTAACCAAGGCGGAAGAAAAACCAGTCTAACCTACTATTTACCCATTGCTGGAGGGAGAATAATTGGATTCAAACCTTCCCCAAGGGTATTAGTGCAATGCAAGATGTAATCAGCCTCATTCAGGATCTGAACGCTGGTCGTTGTGTTCATTTTTACGACTATAACAGGCACTTCCGTGTGTCCTTGGTATAACAATGAACTCTACCTGATTGTGAATCTCGACTTCAGGAGTATTTAAAGTACCTTATCATTGTCATTACTCCAAAGTTCCAGGCTACTGTTAAAATCCCATCTATAGTTTTCTCAGATCTGTTTGAAAATTGTGTGCCAGATATGAATACTTGAAACCATATAACCGGGTATATATCATTTGTATTAAGAATACCTACTTAAAAGCTCTCTATTTTTTTTTACTAAGGGCTATTATTATTAGTTTCTTGAAACGGTAAATTGCTTTCAAAATATTGGTGCTAAATAGTAATATATGAAAGCGAATAACTCAGTGTAATCAAATGATTATTATAAGCAATAAAAGCAATTAAAAAAGATTTCAATGGAACGTCGATAATAAAAATCGTTATAATTTATAATCAAACATTTATAAAAGAATCAAATTTCGGCTATGAATAAACCAAGAGAATTTCATATATTATCAACTAGATAAACCAAATAAGGATGTTGTGAGATGTCCAGTCTTAATCATTTGCACATTCATAAACATGTTAAATAAACTGAAATTGCGTGTTTGTCTATTTCTTTCGTTACAGAAGGATGTAGGGAAAAGTTTCGAAATATTGCCATAGGTAGCCTGTCACATGAAATATTCTACTTCAAGTCAAGTTCATAAGTCTACCCCTATATATATATATATATATATATATATATATATATATATATATATATAACCCCCGGAGAAAAAGCTAGACGGCAATTACGCAAGAATGCTGCGAGTAATATTGAACAAGTCCTGGAGGCAACACCCCACAAAACACCAACTATGCAGCCAGCTACCCCCCCCATCACGAAAACTATCCAAGTTAGACGAACCAGACACACAGGACACAGCTGGAGACGCAGAGACGAGCTCATTAGGGATGTACTACTATGGACCCCCAAATATGGCCGAGCAAAAACAGGACGTTCAGCTCGAACATACAAACAGCAGCTATGTAAGGATATGGGATGTAGCCGTGAATACCTGCCAGAGGCGATGAACGATAGGGAGAAGTGGCGAGAGAGGGTCAGGGATATCCGTGCTGGTGGCACGACATGATGATGATGATGATATATGCAAGGATAAAAACAAGAAATATTGCTTCGTGCAAAAAAGTTATCAGAAATGGAAGGATCTTTGGCTCACTGCTTCAGTATTTGACAACCTTATTGACTGACCTTTTCAGCTTAGATTCTGAATGGCGCTTTCCCCATTTTGAGAACAGTTGGCATAAAGATTTTTTGAAAACCACTTGACACTGTGCCAAGCAAAACAAAGCTTAGAAAACTGTAATAAGATTTGAATTTTTATTCGACTGATATGCTAATGACACTGCTAATTTTGGAATAAGCACACATTCATTCAGCTACACGCATTATCTACCTTCACAGGAGGCGGGTTTAGCGAAATGATAATCGTCGTAAGAAAGCGAATCAGTGATCTGAGTTCAATTCCTGGTCGTATGCGTTTCATTTCAGGCTAATGTCAATGGGTAAATCACGAATCCATCTGTTATGGGTAAATAGTTAGTCAGACTAGGTTCTATACGTTAGATAGTCAACGAGTCTTGGAGAAGGAAATCTCTGAATTCAAACCTGCAGAACACTGCTTTAAATTTCTTCTTGCATTTCATCTTGCTCAAAATAGAAGTCTAGTACATATAATATATGTAAGTTGGCCAACCCTAGGGCCACTGGAAGGCTTATTTTTCAATTGCTGCTATACAGAGGAATCGGGAGCATGCAACTTCTTTCTCTCGATTCCTCCACTTACCCTTGATTTGTACCTTGTAAAACTGATTGGTTTGGCTTTGTTTATATTTTATGGCATATCAACCTTTGTAGGTTATCATATTTACCAACCCCTCCGCTCGGGCAGGATATGACACAAGGTCAATTTTTAAGCGGAGTTTAACAGGTTTGAATTCAGAGTTTTCATTCTCCTAGATTAGTTGCCTCAACAAGGCTGAAGAACCTAATCTGTCTTGCTATTTACCCATAGCTGGAGGGAGAATAATTGGATTCATACCTTTCCCAAGGGTATTAGTGCTATGTGAAATGCAATCAGTCTCGTCCAGGATTTGAACTCGTATCGTCGTGTCCAACTCCTACGACGATAACCATTACACCACGGGCACCTCCAACCTTTGTAGGTTATATAATGCCAAACCCATTTATATACAGATAAACAATTCTATTTCAAACACTTTTGTTTACCATAACTACACAGTTTAATTGTCAAAAGCCTTTCTATTTCAAACTATTCAGTTTAGTCAAACAGTTCTAATTCAAACCACTTAGTTATAATCAAAGTCTTTTTTTACACACAGTTAAATTTCAAATCAGTTCTATTTCAAACAATTCAGTATCGCATAAGTATACAGTTTAGTTCTATTTGAACCATAGATAGGGCCCTATCAGGTGCTATCACTCCGGGCCATAGGTGACTTGGGAGCGATGGCAATAAAGGGGTGCTTCGCATTCCTCAAAGCTCTTGCATTACTGGAACCAAACCCTCAGATTTTTTAATGTCATATCCAGGACACTTGTTGTTGGAGGAGGGTTAGTTGATGTATTCGACAGCCTCAGCCGACGGGGCAATACACAGAGTTAAATGTAAAAATAGTTTTATTTCAGATAATTCACTTTAGCATAAGTACGCAGCTTAAATGTCAAAACAGTTCTGTTTTTTACAATTCAGTAAAGCATAAATAAATAGTTTAAATGCAAAAACAGTAAACTCTCAAAGCCACGGTTAAGTTCTTTTTGACCCATAGATAGGACCCTATCAGGTACTACCTCTCCGAGACAGAGTAGACCTAGTAGTGATGGCAATAAAGAGGTACTCCGTATTTCCTAAATCCCCAGCATTACTGGAATCTCACCCGCTGATTGTTTAATGTCATATCTAGGACACTCGTTGTGCAGTCGGTGTATTCAACAGCCCCAGCCGACTGGGCAAGCTTTGTTTAGTTTTATCGCATATCAACAATTGGTTATTTAATACCAAATATATATCTAATGTATTTTTTGTAAATACATTTTGTAAATACACATAGTTAAATGATCAAGCAGTTCTATTTATAACAATCCAATTTAGCATGTCAAAGTTAAGTGGCTCAAAGTATTGCAATGTATAATTAACAATTCAATTAAACAGTACTTTGTTTACTCACAGGAAATTGATCAAACGGTTTTATTTCAAACAATTCAATCTTATGAAGCTGAGTGCTAAACTAGGAAGCATCAAGTACCATTTTTAAGTCTTTGTTTTGACTCGATCTGAGATTAAACTCCGGTCTCCCGGATCATTAGCGAACACTCATATATGTATTATGTTGATAATTTCGCGTAACTTGCTCAATTCTTCTGAGTTTCTTGTATCGCTATGTAGTGTAGTCTTTACCGAGATTGGATAGCTAATTATTATTTGTAATTCTGACAGCGGCAGCGCACTTCAGGTCACCAATTCCTTTTTCAACAACGGCAACCATTACACGTAGTGCGAGGGTATTGTGTTTATCATCCAAGGAACTGCCACGATCATGGTACCTACAATAAGAATAATTGTTTTCCAAGAGAAGTTCTTTAATTCTTTATCCATGGTGAGTTAGGAGACAAAAATGTTATGTGGATAGAAGCCCAAATAATTACTTGGAGTTCTGTCTGTGAGTTGGAATGAGAGTAAATGTTTGGCGTTCACTCCAGTTGGCATTCTTTGCATCGTGTAAGGGTAAATGTCGATTTTGCTCTAGTTGTACGACAGCCTACTGCAATAGCCTAAAGAGACAGGAAATTCTAGAAATCTATCCGCTTGATTCCAAATTAAGCCTAACATTCTTCGAAGACAGAAAATCTGACAAGAATCGGTCTTTCTGCCCGGACGATTTCGAGAAATTCTTTCAACCGTTATCCTGACCTAAAATCGACTTGGAGGAATTCTTCTGGTTCCAATTCCAGACTCGAATTGTCTTATACAATTATTTTTTTTTCCTTTTATTTCTTATTTCGTCTCACCGTTTTATCTTCTTTTTTTACTTTTTTATTTGATTCTATTCTTTTATTTTTCATCCATTTCTTCTTCCATTTCTTTTTTCTTTGTTTTATTAATTCATTTCCATTTTTCTTTTTTTGTTTATTTCTTTGTTTCCTTTCGTCTTTAAGTTGTATTTTTCCCTTTTCTTTTTGTTTTATCCTTATTATTTAAAAAAAAAATCTGTTTATCTTTTAAAGCAGATTCGTTATTTTCGTCCCTTGTATTATCCTCCATTTATTTCTCAATTTTCATTCTCGAACAATATCTTATTATTTTTTTTCTTTGTTATTTCTATATCATTCTTGTTTATATCGTACGAGGGTCAGCTGAAAAGTTCATAAGCTGACCAATATACACTCATGGAATTCGAACAAATGAAGTTTATTTTTCAATATAGTCCTTTGAGCGTTCTATTCACTTCTTCCATCAGTATTACTGAGCATGGATCCCATTGGTAAAAAATTCATTAACAGTAGATATAACGTTATCACATGAACTATTCTGCTTATGAACTTTTCTACCTACCATATTGTTTATTTTTATTCTTTTCTCTCTTTCCTTAATTAATTTTTATGTTCAGAGTTTTTCTTTTCTTTCTTTCCCTTTCCTATACAGGTTGTCTCAAAATAGATGCAACCCATTAATATGATAATGATTTATTATTGAGACGAATGGAACCACGGTCATTTGGAACACAACCTGTAAAAAATACATCATTTTTGCTAGAGATATCAATTGAATGTTTTTTTTTAATTCGTACTCTAACAGCATCCAGGAAATGCAATCTTTTTTTAATTTTTTTTTGTCTCAGTAATAAATTATTATCATAATAATGGATTGCCTCTATTTTGAGACAGTTTTGAATGATTTTGTCGCCAAATAAGTAGTGATGCAAAATATATTTTTCTCTCTTGTTCAAGGCATTGTGATCGAATGTTAATGGTTGATATAGTATACTATATTTTTAAAAATCCGAAGCAAAAAAAGAACACAATATTATTTTTATTAGAGTTATTAGCAGTCACATGGGTCCAATATATATTGAGACATCCTATGTAACTCTGTATTTTATACTTTATCTATTTTTCATTTGAAACACTATTTCCTGTTCAGTTGTATCTTTTTTGTTTTGTTTTGTTTTTTGTTTTTTGTAATAGAGTAGATGCTTTTTTTTTTTGCATGTGCCTTCCATTTTTCATTCTTTTCTTCGTTCATTCGATCGCTGTTTTTATGCGTATTTATTTATCTATTCATTTTTTAAAATATTTGTATTCACTCTTTTTCGGGAGCAATTAATATTTGATGTTCTAAAAATCCTTTTCCTTTTATAATTGATTCTCTTTTCGTTCCTATGATCTGTTCATTTTATTTATGTTGCACTTTCTTCCTTACTTACTTTATATTGTTTTTAATGCAGTTTTTCCTGTTTTTTTAATTAATGCTTTATATTTGTATATATAACCTTTTTCATTTTTAAATTTTTCGTTAATCACTTACTTATTTAAAAAATTCTGTTGTATTTCATTTTGACTTCTATCACTTGATTTCAAAATGCAATAGTACATCCCTTTCTTTTCTTCCTTCCTTCCTTCCTTCCTTCCTTCCTTCCTTCCTTTATTCATTCATTCCTTCCTTTCTTTCTTTCTTCCTTCCTTCCTTTATTTAATCCTTTTTGTCCAAACGTTTTGCTCTTCTTTTATTCTTAATTATTTCTTTATTTCTAGCTTTTGGCCCAGTCAGAAGAGGCTGAAGAATACAAAGAGTTCTTCTTGCAGAGGGGTAAGACTTCCCCATTGTGTGTCCTGTTTATGACACTAAACAATCTGATGGTGAGGCTTCAGTAATACTGGAGCTTTAGAGAACGTAGACTATCCTTTTACTGTCACCGCTCCCAGGTCCATTCTAGCCTGGAGTCGGAGCATCTGATAGGGTCCTATTTATGTGTCGAATAGAACTAAACTCTGCACGCTTGCTAAACCAAATTGCTTGTAATAGAACTGTTTTAATATTTAAACTGCGTAATTATGCAAATCTGCATTGTTTAAAATTTAATTCGGCGTTAAATGATCCGAAAATGGTTGATACGCTGAAAAACCAACCAACCAACCAACCATTTCCAGCTTTTTACATTTTCTTTTTTCTTTCTTTCTTTCTTTCTTTTATCCCTGCCCCTTGAAATTTCCGCTAAAATTTTAATTTTTTTGGTTGTTTTCAGAGGAGGGGAGTTCCTGGCGTTCTTCAATTCGTCAACGTTCCATATCTGAATATTCTTTTGGCATATTAAAGACTGTATTAAAATCTAATCTCCATCATAAAATAAAACAGGAGTTCTTTCAAGTAGTAGACATATAAGTATAAGAACTATTGACTAATTCCACCACTTGAAAAAAAATGTTAGATAAGAACTGCATGAGGATGCTTCCTGCTGTTTTGAACAAATACTTGAAGTGGCTCCCTTCTAAATAAACCTTCAGTTGTACATCCACTTGTCTTTCATATCAGAAACCATCTCTCAAGATGAACAAGACATGCTGGACACTGCTCAAGAACAAACCCGTAAATGATGCTGCCCAATGAATTCCTACACATAGATACACCAGTGCTGATTGACCAGCAAAAACTTACATTCATCAACACTGTATGGATACTAGATGCCGTCTAGAGGACTTACTAAGAGCAATGGCCGATAGGGACGGATGGAAAGAAAGATTAAAAAGTAACCCACACTGTCGGTACATCTTAATGATGATGATGATGGGGATTGTAGATAGTAATTTTCTCACGTTATTTATTGCTTCCCTAAAGTTGCTTTTTTGGAATGTATGGTTTGTCGGTCTCCATTTCAGTTGGAATATGAATTCTGTTTCCAAGGAATTAATTTCCCTTTTTATCCGTTTTGACTACGATTGTGCTCTTGGCACCTGTTGAATAAGACTGGTCCTACCGGTGTTTAAACGTCAACTTAATGGTCCCTTGAACTGACTCGAGACTCCGAGAAAACTCTTTTTTCTCTTACTCCGTCTTTTTCCTTTCACGTGTCAATGCAGTAACTAATGACAACCACGATCTGGTGGAGAAGAGAACGTCTGTGCTTCTCACTGTTTGTGTTGGTCGAATCAATTGAAAATGCACAAAGGAAAACTTTATTTTTTCAGGATACGATATGATGCCCTATTGATCTTCAGTTGGTAACACATTCTATTTGAAATTTCCTTAAATTCTATGGTCAGATATTTTTGTTCCATTTTGAACTCATCGGTGACGTCTATTTCATGACACCTTTCTTCTTCGTCTTCTTCTTCTTCTTCTTCTTCTTCTTCTTCTTATTATTATTATTATTATTATTATTATTATTATTATTTTACTCATTTGAGAGTTTTTCATACCAACGTTACTTGATGGTACCTCAGTGTAATTTAAGTGATAGCAATTCTTCTCTAAGTCTCCAGGACTCTTCTCGGTATTCTCATCGATTTCAACAATGCAGTAGTTTGGATAGTATCTACTTGTCCTTTTATTTTTAAGTCCCCCAATCCCTGTACGGATCTTTTTGTGACTGTACCGAGCACCAGCAATTCGAATTGGTATCACCGTCACTTATTGCTCAACAGTTTATTCTATTCTCTGGCAAGGTCTAGGTACTCTTCTCTCTTTTCGCTTTCTTATCCTGAAATCCACAACTCACCAAGTTCTCTTTTTTTTGTTGACTATGTCTGGTCGTATGGCCGAGAGTTTGGGATCCATTTGTATTATTATTATTATTATTATTAAGTAATCTTCTTCGTGTTCTACCCGATCTTAGCAATGCTTTACTCATTATCATTTAGATACTTCCTATTATTTCCGATTCATCAAGTCTCTTCTCCCAGTATTTGTGTATCTTTTTGCTTTCTTTTATTTTCACTCCGAGGTCAACCAAAACGGTGAAATCCACAAGATGGCACGTTCTTTTTATTTCCTTGTTAATAAGCATGAGGTTTGGTCTTCTGGTCGGGATTGGGTGATACATTTGGTATCTCAAAATCTCAGAGACTTTTATACATAACATTTTCTTGGACAGATTGTGATTTGTTACTCCTAAAAAGTTTTTTTTTCCACAAGAGGCTTAGCAGGGGTCTTTCACTGGAGTCTGATGACAGCAAGTTTCCTTCAGTCTCAAGGACTCAACTGCGTACTTAGGCCAATCTCAGCAATGCTGCCGTCTGGATGGTCTCGAGTCTTCCTGATTTTCAATTCCTGCAGTTTTTCTTCCAAGACTTTGGGGATTGTTCCAAGCTCACTAGCTTTTATCAAAGTCACCCTCATGTTCCATGAATTTCATAATTCCCTGGTAAGATCTAAGTTTTGGTTAATCATTTCGCTTTATCTTTTTCTGCACATAGCAGTTGAGTTTTAACGATTTTCGTTCTAACACAACTAGTCCTTGTGCTGCTATTTATGCAGATTCAGTTTCTTTCTTTAGATTTCCCTTTCTTAGCCATTTTCTTATCTTCCTAAGTGTAAAATTGCAAGTTTGTTGCTTGAAATATCAATACCAATTTTGTCTTCCTATTTCTGTTTTTTTTTTTTTCTGTTTTCCTTTTGATACTCATGTTGCCAGAGTCCTTATGGACTTATAATTAATCTTTGTGGAGGTGCCCTTAGTGTAATGGTTATCGTCGTAGGAAATGGGTACGGTGACACGAGTTCAAATCCTGGAAGAGACTGATTGCATTTCACATAGCACTAGTCCCTTTAGGAAATGTATGAATCTAATTATTCTCCCTCCAGCTATGGGTAAATATTAGGGTAGACTGGGTTCTTCAGCCTTGGTGAGGCAACTAGTCTAAGAGAAGGAAAACTCTGAATTCAAACTTATTAAACTCCGCTTAAAATTGACCTTGTGTCATATCCTGCCCGAGCGGACTTGTTGGTAAATATGGTTATAATTAATCTTTATTTGCTCTTTTTAACGTTGTAGTCGAGTCCTTGGGTCGATGCATCAGTGTAATCACCAATGCTGCCGAGTTCTTTTCAACGCATTTTTCTTGACACGCCCGTATGCCTATGTGATATTTCGGATGCTAAGCTATGTGAATAAGTCATTAACTTTCTTGTCTTTCGGTCCATTTGTCTGACTACTTCTCTGGTCCATTTTAAGAATGAGCCAGAGAATCTTACAAAGGGACTTCCCAGGTGTTTTCCCATATCATGAGATTTCTACACCAGAGGTTAGTTTCGAGAAGCTTTCTCGTTCTTCTGAGGCACTCCTTACTTATTTTTTCCATCATCTCTGTTGGTTTGATGATGTCAGATTAAACTATTCACGGTGGTCCAGTCAGAATACACTGACTGCATCTCTTCAGAGGAGTAAGACACCCAACCAATGAGTCACCTGGATATGACACTAAACAATCATATGGTGAGGCTCCAGTAATGCTGGAGGCTTGGGTAATGGAGAGTAACTTTTCACTGCTATTGCTCCCATGTCCTCTCTGGACCTGAGTGGTTGTACCTGATAGGGTCTAACCTTTGAGTCAAATAGAACTATTAATCATTTGAACTAAGTACGAACAAACGACTTATGCTAAACTGAATTGTTTGAAATAGAACAGTTTGACCCTTAAACAGTGTGTAAAAAATGAGTGATGTTTAAATCAATTATTTGTGATACATAGCAATACTTGAAACTATAGTTGACTAACGTTTACGAATCATATATATCTAATATATATGTATAAAATGGATTAGGCACGGAATAACATACAATGGTTGATATGCCATAAAACCTAACCAAACCAATTCCAATATATTTAATATATATATGTATAAAGAGGATTTGGCATTAAATAACTTTTGTAATAGAACTGTTTAACAATTAACGGTGCGTGAAAAACTATACTTATACTAAACTGAATTATTTGAAAATGACTCGAAAAAGGTTGATACACCGTAAAATAAAACAATAAAACCACCGACCAAACAATTAACTAAGATACATTAAGATCCTATCCAATAGGAAATACAAAATATGCTCTTTAAGGAATTACTCATCTTTTTTGGAGATGACGATCAATGTGGTTGGAAGAATTACACCCAAAAGACACAGAAAAACATAGATACAGAAAATCATATGATTACTTACCTTCTCTCATCCAAGGCTTTGGGTAATAACCAGACCATTGGCGAACACCCAACTTATTAGTTAACAAGAGAACTTACAAGAAATAGAGACGGATCAAGATACTGTATAGTCAAGCGAAGAGAGATCAGTCCGTACATTAGTAAGCTTAATATCGACTTATTAATCAACCATTAAAGTCCTTAATCGTAGGCTATTTATTGCTATGCGACAGTCTATCTAGTAGAGTGCTGAAGGGGTACTAGCTACTCTACAACAATTTCCCTCGCGGTCTTCGAGTTCTAACATTTCTTTTATCGTATTAATTCTTTCAGCATTTCTGATATGTTCTTTCCGCTTCCATTGTTTTCACGAAAATTGTTTTATTTCTTTTGGCAGTGGTTGTTGATTTGTCTTGGTGCTGCATCTACACAAACTTGTTAGCAGAAATTCTTTTTGTTATTTTGGAAAGTCTTGTTTTCTTTGTATTGCTTGACCCTATCCCTATATATTTTGAGTTTCAATTCTTTTGCCAATATCTTTGGATTCCTTTTTTCTTATCAGACTAATCTGTGGTTTTCTTTTTATGATATTTTCATTTCGTTTGGTTCCAGAGCTTTTTATCTTCTTTTGCAATTTTACTTGTTCTCATTGATTCTGTATTTATCTTTAACTGGAATCATTTTGAGATGAGGCTTCTTAATCTGAGAATTAATTTTTTTAAATTAAAAAAAAAATTATTGCGGACATTTTTTCCTCATCTTGGTAGTTTTTGTGTTGTTTCTTCTTCACTACGTTTCGGCCAAATTTCACCTCCGGCCTTCTTTAGGTGATTAACTGCGACCTTGGATAGGAATGCTGAGTCTTGTAACCGTATCCCCAGTAATTATTTCCTTCCATAGTTGCTGTCAATCGTACCAGTTGTTGTCTATCGCACGGTTCCCGGTGAGCATTGTCAGAAGATAGCAGTTTCAAATCCTACCCAAGCCGGCCAGAGGTTTACTTGGTCAAAAACGTGGTGCGATAGACAACAACTATGGAAAGCAGTAATTACTGGGGATATGATTACAAGACTCAGCATTCCTATCCGAGGTCGCGGTTAATCACCTGAAGAAGGCCGGAGGTGAAATTTAGCCGAAACATAGCGAAGAAGAAACAACACAAAAACTAACAGGATGAGGACAAAAAGTTCGCCATAAAAAAAAAAAAAATAATTCTCAGATTCTGTATTTGTTCTTTTATTTTCTTTGCCCATCCAGACTTTGTATGTCTGTTCAGATATCTTTGCATGATGCCAATTTCATCACCATATATTTTTCTCTTGTGCAGCTAAACTTATTTATGTTTTGTTCTGTTATTCTTTGGGATATATCTCGATATTTTTTTTTACTTTTTCGGTCTCAACCATGACTTTTTTCCAGTCTTGATTCCCTCAGATGATGATGTAGATTTTGTTCATATATGGTTTTCTTTAATAATTCTATATTTTCTGTATCTTCATTTGGTAACATCAATGTTCTAATGCCAGAATCTGTGATTCTTTGTTTTTCTATCCTTAGTGTCTCAACTCGTTAAGGAGGTCGTCTTTGAGTATTTTCTTCATTATTTACATGTCCACATATTTCTAGTATTTTAAGGTCAGAAAACCAACCTTTCTTTAAGATCACTCTCGCTTGGTCAGCAAATCTTTGACTTGTTTTAAATTTCGTAGATTCTGTCCTGATCTCCATTATCTATTGCTAATACCATTTTTGAGTTGATTTGCTTTTGAAATAAATCAAGACGACATTTTTTGTCTTCTCCTGTCCAGTTTTTCTTTGATGCCTCTCAGATGCAATGTTGGTTTGGTTTTTGTGCACCTGAACACTCAACATTCGCAGAATGTCACCAGGTTCCCGATATAGTCTATCAATGGAGCTCCTGCCTATCATGACAGCCAGTCATATTTTCTGGGTCCAATGTTGATTTGGATCCGTCATTTTTTATTGGTAATATATTGGGGCTATACTAGACCAAAAGGTTGATCATTAACTCTACTCCTAATACAGCTTTGACCTGGTACTCTTACAACAACGAGGACACTTAAGCGGGAAAAAAAGCAAAGTATAAAACAAAAAGCAATAATATACTCTGGTTTTAAACTTACTAAGTTTTGATTTTAAAGCCCAAAATTAATCTTTTTAAACCTGTTGGAACTTGAATCCTAATTCGGTATTTAATCTGCTACTTTGTGCGTGGATAGCCTAATGACTGTTACTAGAGTTTAGACGTTTAAAATATTTTTAAGCATTCCACACTGCCCGATCATTGCCTACCGTTTCTTATATGTTCCCATCAACCACAAAACATGCATTTGATATACTCCAACGAATTATTAATTTTTGCATTGATGAACAATTTTGCTTTTAATTATTATTATCATTATTATTATCATTATACTCCTTGAGAGTTTTTCTCACTAGCGTTAGCTGATAATCTTTCACTGAGGTCTGAGTGATAGCAAGTCTCCTCAAGCCTCCAGAACTCTTCTCAGTATTATGTCCGATTTCAGTAATGCTGTAGTTTGGATGGTCTCGAATCGATCTTTGATTTCCAGCTCTTCCAGACTCTTTATCTAACCTTTTAGGAATCGTTCTGAGTTCACCAATAACAATTGGTATCACCGTCGGCTTTCTGTTACTTAACTTTTTTTTTTATCAGGCAAGGTCTAAGTACTTGTCTTTATTTTCGTTTTACTCTGTGGTACAACGGGACAGTAAAGTCCAGTATTCAGCTGGTTCCGTTTTTTCACTTACAGTCACAAGGTTTCGTCTTCTGGCCAAGATTAAGGGATCTGTTCGTATCTCAAAATCCCAAAGAATGTTGTGCCTCCTATTCTCCAAGAGAGATTCTGGTTTTTGCTTGCACTATTTGGTTGAATGGTCAAATTCAAATTTCATGCATAATTCCCAATGGATCTCCTTCGCCATCCATATTCTTTTTACGCTATTTGACTGCATTCGATTATTATGTGATCAATTGTTTTGGCTCTGTCACTATATAACCTTCATTTGGTATTCACTCGTGTTCTTTTTATTTTCACTTTAATATAATTGGTCCTTATGGCGTTGTTTTGTTCGGCTATTGAAGGGAATCAGTTTCTCCATTAAGGTTCCCCTTTTTCTGCCGTTTCTATGTCTTCTCGTGTGAAATTTTCTTAGATCGTCGCTTGAAATATCTTTACATTTGTTTTTCTTCCCATTATGGTTTCCTCGCTATGGTTGTTTTATTGATCTCTATGCTACATGTGATATTGCTTTTCGCTGTAATTATTTTCTTGCTCTTTTTTATGTAGTCTTTGTGTCCTCATTATTAGCTTGGCACATTTTTCTTTGCCAAATCTCCTCCTTCTCCTCCTCCTCCTCCTTATTATTATTCAGAGAGAATGGCTTCGAGCTGACGATGAAAAGAAGCAGAAGGTACCCCTCAAAAACAATTACCGACGCCGACTACGCCGATGGCATAGAGATACTGGCAAATACACCCGACCAAGCCGAAACACTACTGCATAGTTTGGAACGAGCAGCCGTCATTTTTTTATTGTTAATGCACACAAAACGGAATATATGTGCTATAATCAAACTGGGGACATCTCCACTCTAGAAGGAACCCCTCTTAAACTAGTAGACAAATTCACTTACTTAGGAAGCAGCGTCGAATCAACCGAAAAGGGCATCAAAACGAGGTTAACGAAAGCATGGACAGCTATCAATAGGCTATCGATTATATGGAAATCAGACCTAACCGATAAAATGAAACGCAGTTTCTTCCAGGCAGCGGTCATATCGATACTGCTATACGGGTGCACTACATGGACGCTAACAAAACGGCTGGAGAAGAAACTAGACGGCAATTACACAAGAATGCTACGTGCAATCTTGAACAAGTCCTGGCGGCAACACATCACAAGACACCAACTGTACGGCCAGCTGCCTCCTATCACGAAAACTATTCAAGTTAGACGAACCAAACATGCAGGACACTGCTGGAGAAGCAGGGACGAACTCATAAGAGATGTACTCTTATGGACCCCCACACATGGCCGTGCAAAAGCAGGACGACCAGCACGAACATACATTCAGCAGCTATGTGAGGATACGGGATGTAGTCCTGAAGACCTACCAAGGGCGATGAACGATAGGGAGGAGTGGCGAGAGAGGGTCAGGGATATCCGTGCTACCAGCGCGACATTATAATTATTATTATTATAACCCGATTTTCATGTCAGTTTTTAATTGTGGTTTTCATTGAAATCTGAATGGCTGTAAGTTTCTTCAGAAGCTCTGGACTCTTCTAAATTTTGAAGCTGTGAACTGGACGTTCTCTATTCCTTCTCCGATCTCTAGATTCCTCTCTCTTCTCTCCAGCTCTTATTACCATTATCATTTTAATAATAATTATTATAATTAAGATCTCATTTTTTACATTATTTTATGGTTCTTACACTTTCATTCTTTCTTATGTTTCTTCCTTCATTCCATAGATTTCTTCTTTTTCCTTTATTCCTTCATTTTTAATCTTAATCGTTTTTTTAATTCTGTAATTCTTTTCAGCTTTTCATTCTTTCTTAAATATGCTTTTCATGTATCTTTCTTTATTTGTCACAATCTTTCATTCATTTTCTCTTTCATTCATTTCCTCTTTCATTCAATGAATGATTATTTTTCTTTTCAAATATTTTTTAGTCTGATTTCTTCCTTGATATTCTTTAATTTATCTCCATCTCTGCTTTTTTTATTATCTATTTTTCTTATCTATTTCTTAAGCATCTATCTATCTATCTATCTATCTATCTATCTATCTATGTCTCTCCCTCTATCTATCTCTGTCTCTCTTTCTTTCTCCCACTAACCACCTCTCTCACTTGATATCTATTTATTTTTATTTCTTATTCGACCCCGCTCTTCGCTCGTTCATTCTTTCTCCTACTCTTTTTTGCGCCATACTTAAGTCATCTCTTTTCTCCTCATCTCATTCGACTTAATTTCTTTTTCACTTTCAATCTTTACATTTCTTTCCTTCAAGAACTTTCTGCACATGTCACAAGGGCTGACGGATTAAACCACTAGATTAACAGAGCCTTCACTTTCGGAAACTCCTTGCAGGATTAAGTCTAATCCAAATCGAATTGTCGCTTTGTTGCTTCCGACGTTCAGGCAAGTCATATGTAGGCAGTCCACGCGGATTTTAGAGATGTGGAATGGTAAGTAAGAAGAGATGTGCCCAACAAAGGTAGCCAGATTAACAATAAGAAAAAGCAAAGAAAAATATCTAAAAAAAAATTATATAGCAAAGAAAAAGATTAAAAAAAAACAATAGAAATAGAAATATGCCTCCAGTGAGCGAATTGCTGTGGAGTAGTGAATGGTAAGCTTGTCTTGCAGACTGTCATAATCATTTCAGGATCGCTTCTTCCTGGTGCCAAAGAAAATGAATTCCCTCAGTAAATGGTTAAAAAATCCGTCGCTGAGAAGAAATTCTTTGTAATTCTGCAGACCATTAAAACAAAACTGATTTCACACCCTGTTAAAAGCGCTTAGAAAACGCCGTGTCCCTTGCAAAGGGGTAAGACCCCATAATAAAAAGGAACGCTCAGTTCTGGAAATCTGGGAAATAGGAACTACCCATTTCATTTCCATAATTCACTGGTCTACTATGGCCTGGAGTGGTAGCACCTGAATCGAACTGACATTTACACTGAGTGCAAACAAATGAATTATGCTAAATTGAATTACTTGAAATTTAACCATTTGATCATTCAACTACATGTAAATAAATGACTGATGTTTAATTGAATTGTTAATGATACATAACAATACTTTGACCCATTTAACTGTATCCAAACGAATAAGTAATATGAAATAGACTTGTTAAAGTTATATCTCAATACTTGAAAGTTTTTATGTGCTCATATTGAATTATTGGTGTAACGTAGCAATATATAGAAATATTTGACTGAGTGCAAATGAATGAATTGTGTTCAATAGAATAATTTGTATTTAATAAAAATACTTGTAACAAATTAAAGACCAGTTTAATTACTGAAGTTGTTTTTTTTAATTTATGTTGCACGTATACAGGAGTATATCGCTTATGAGTTAGTCCTTCGATGAGAGTTAGACTTTAATCAGAGTAAATGAGAAGATATGAGCAAGGGTATTAATGTGAAGTTAAACGCAAATATTCTCGTTTCGGACTTGAACCCGGGTCACCGATTTCACAACGGTAACCCTAGAGCTAAGCTAACCATCTCAACTTACATACAAAGGGAATAGTCTGAACTATCATTCGAATTGGCGGATAAATTTTAATCGCTTCGAATTTTGAACCCCTTTAATTACAACCTTTTTCACACATATATACCTCGTCTGGAGATACTAATCATTATTAAACAGTTGTTTATACACTGCAAATAGTTTTCGTTAGGTTTGGTTTTATGGCATATTAATCATTGTCGGTCATTTAACGACAAATCCAGTTTATACATCTATATACACACACATATATATATATATATATATATATATATATATATGATTTGTAAACACATTTTGTGGATAACGTTCTTAAATGAGCCTGAGGTCTTTTTTGCTCACAGTAAAATAGTTTCAAGTTTAACTAGATAACGTCATCAGATGATTTAACATCATATCCAGAGCACTAATTGCGGAGGGTATTGCCCCTTTACAGAGATGCAGTCGGTGTATTCTACAGCCCCAGCCGACTGAGCTGTACTGCAAATTGACGGGGACTCTTCGTAGCATTGTGGCTAACGTGCTGGACTGTGACATAATATTAAACGAGTTCGAACTCTAGTCGAGCTATTGGACTAATACTCAGAGGAAAGGTACGAACTCTCTTATCCTTCGAGATATGGGTTTGAAACTTAGGCTTCCTGATGATCCGTTAAGGTGAAACTTTAGTAGAAGATTTTCGACTCGCGATTTAAGTTAATTCTATATATATATATATATATATATATATATATAGTTTGGTTGGTTGGTAGTTGATAGATTGATAAAGACAGATTGACAGACAGACAGGATATCAGTTGTTAATAAGTTCACCAATAAGTATTTTTGAATAAAAGTTCATTTTTTTCAATCAATGAGATCAGATTTTTATTATTTCGAGTGAAATAATCTTCAATCAGAGCAGATATCATTATATATTATTTATTACTAACCTCCCAAGCATTGAAACTCAAAATATGAACACGTCACTGTCCAAAAATAAGCACATTCTCATATATACAAAAATATTATCTGTAGTAGGTGATACAATTCTATTTTTGTTACAAAGATAAGCAATCGATAATTAACTAATAATATTCGTTTTTACTCAACAATATTTCATGATAAATAATAAAATGCTGAGATTTAGATGTATTTTTATTAATAAAAATAGGTGAAATGAAGTGACTCCTTTCCCATAACCAGAGAATCTTGTGACCGACAACAAAGAGTTAACCACAAGAACTCTCGTTGTGGGTGCGAGAAATGGTTTCATGTGCAAGTTAGGGTTGTTTTTAAAAAGGTCAAGCAAACAGTTTCAGGCAGGGAAAAGGAATGACATAAGCTTGACTGCTCGTGAAATCCACCCCCATTCAGGTTTAGCTTCGATTTAGAAATTCTTTCAGTGACTCAAAGATACCGCTTCATCTTTCCCTGATTTGAGAGCAGTCAAAGAGAAGATATAAACTTGGTAATACAGTGACACGTATTTTTCTTTGACCACAGGTCTGACTTTTTTCCTCTTTTCCTGATGTTAATTCCTTGTTATCTCTTCAAAGTGTCTTTTTTCCGGCAACTTTCTTCAAGAACACGCAAATCAAAATGAATGATGAGTTTCAAAATAGCTTAGCTTCATTGATATTTCCTCTTATGGCATGCCTCAGGCATCAGGCAATGAACAAACTTTTTAGACGATGTAAGTAGGTACTTTATAAGGGGGCGGTCCCTTGATGCTTGATAATAATACCCGGCTGGTGCCAGGGAGATATTTTATCGTACGTTAGTTTATGGTCGTTTCTGAGTCATAAAACGTTATTGTAAATTAAGCATCTGTGCCATTACATTGCAGACCGCCTTCTTCGTCTATGACGGCACAACATCCGGGTCTCATATACTCATAACCTAGGAGAGTATAGACCGGCATGCTAACTACCACCCACGAACAATAAAAAAAACAACAAAAGAAATACAATTCAGCCACATCCAGCAACGCCACATTATTGTTTACTTGTAAGTCTTTTAAAACAGTCCAATGATAACTGTTTCAATTGGGCCCAACTTTTTTCAATACAGGTTTTCCTTCGAGAATTAAAACAAATATATTTTCTCTGAAAGACCAAATATGTATTATGTAAGTATTTAGCGACCTGTGATAATACTGAGATCAGCCGAATAAGTGTTCTTTTTCTTTAAAGTACTTGTATACCTAGGATATTGGGTATACAAGTGCTTAGGTCAATGTTCTATGGCAGGCATGTGCCCGAAAGGCCCCTGGCTTCGGCTGGGCCACCTTCGGGTTGGCAAGATACATCATTGGCACCTCTCTCACTCTTGTAGAGCACTGGACCTTGCTGTTCAGTTTAAGGTATAATCAGGTATATGTGCCTGGACCCAGATTTGGGTCAAAGTCCAGCTAGGCTGATCAGGCCCGCATTGCACTAAGAGGGTCGATGACTAGCATAGTCAAGCAGGACTCAAGCCTCGACTCGTAGCCGACCTTCCCCTTTCCCTAATCCCCACTATAATTGACATTCGGGTCATTGATCTTGTGTCAAGTTCTGTCTGGTGGTAGGCAGAGACAAATATTGGGTGAAGTGCTTAAAGAACAGTTACCATCTTCGGAAATGGAATCGGCACCTCGAGTTCTAATTCTTCGCTTTGTTAGACATTTAGTGCAACTTAAACAAATTCAAATTCTTCTTCCTTTATGGATTCCTCCTCGTGGTCAACACAATCAAAACCCAAACAACTAGTCCGACCGCGTCCATCCTTATGACGATCATCAATTTCCATGAAACGATACTCCTAGAATACAGTATCTTGACTCACAAGCATTCATTTTGAAACTGGATTAAAAAAAACCTACAGCGTTTTATACCAGCTGGGCATCCAACAAACAACGTTTCCTATTTTTTTTCATGCGTTTTCGTTGCAGCTCCCGGTAAATATGGATATATGCCACACAGTCAACTATATGGAACTATGATTCATCTTGTTTCCGTCCAGACCAAAGATCATTGGGAGTGAACTTCTCTGCAGCAGATGCTTGAGAAAATCGTGGATATGAATATTGCAGATTTGATTTGCTCATTGGAAAGGCATGAATCGATCTTTTCTCCAAACAGTTGAGAGAGAATAAAAGGTCAGAGCGGATTATTTAGACGTTGTTAAGCAATCAGTCTATAAGAATGAAAACTCTAAATTCGAAGCAGCTTTGCTCAATTTGACAACTAGCATTGTGTCACATCCATCTTCTGGTTTAATGGTTGTATACATACCTCTAAGGCACGATAGGTGAAATGTATTGATCGTAGAAAATGGAATTTGTGACCCGATCTTAAATCCAGGTGAAAGTTGTGTTTTGTTTCGCGCTAATGCGTTGAAGAAAGGCGTAAATCTGTCTTTTCTCCCTTCAGATAAGAGTAAATTGTAGGACATACTAGGTTCTTTAACTATGGTTAGGAAAGCAGTTTAGAAAAATGAAAACGTTGATTTCCAATCAGATGTACTACACTTTTTTCACATAATACACATGGGAGAAAATTGGATGAGCCAATACAAAGAAGGGATAAACAAAAATTAACGGGCAATATTTTTTTTTACAAGAAGAAGGCTTTAGAACATTAAAGTACATGTTCTGTGATCAAAAAGGTTATTGGAATGATTGACTCTTAAAGAAGGTGTTAACAAAGAAAAAAATACTCGATGATTCAAAAAGTATTTAGAATAATTTGCAATAGAAGGCTTTAGAACGTACTCCGAGATACCAGCGCTCATCGGAATAATTTACAAGAGAGGAAGGCTTTGATAAATCATGTTTTGTGATATCAACGGAAATTGGAACAATTTACTAGAGAAGTAGTTTTTAAACAACACATTAAAACATACACTGCGATACAAACAATCGTTGGAATAATTTACTAGAGAAGAAGCCTTTAACTTACAAGTAAAATATATGCTTCTATCTAAAAAGTTTTTGGTACAATTTACACCAAATGCTTCAAAAATACAAAAGAACATGTGGGGTTTGGTATTTTTGTTTAATATCATAACAACCTTCGTTGATTATTTATCGCAAAAGTCATATATGTTGAAGAAAAGCAGCGATCCTATTTAAACCTTACCTTGGTGGATAAACGAGTTCATACCTTTTTCCGAGGATGGTAGTGCAAAAGGAAACGTAATGGCACAACGATTGATCGAACTTGCCAACAACCATTTAGCAGTCTAGCACGTTAGCCACTACATAATAGGAACTCACACTTTCTGATCGCAAAACAAAAGATGGCTTCTTTGATTATGTTCTATTCAATATCAAACCGTGTGGGTTATTTAATTTCAAATCCTGTATGACGAAATATTTGTGGATGATAATTTACATACGCTCCATTCCGGGTGTTGAGCACTTTTGCGAAAAATGACCAGTTGCCACTTACGCGTAAAAAAAAGCTCTTCATATGAATTGAGCACCTCGATCACCGTTAATATATATATATATATATATATATATATATATATATATATATATAAAGAGATTAATAAAATCATTGACAAAAAGAGAGGGAACTATTCTAAAATAATGAAAAAGCGAGGGCTCTTCATTTTATTATTTTAGAATAGCTCCCCCTCTTTTTACCAATGATTTTATTAATCTCTTTATATAAATTCGCATGAACCAATATATATATATATATATATATATATATATATATATATATATTATGATTAAATAATTTTTTGACCTGGGAGTAATGCCAAGGATGGAGTACTTCCCATGACTCAAAATGCTGGAACTGGAGCCTCCTCATCAGGTTGTTTAGTGTCATATTACCAGGATTTTTATTAGGAGGGATGTTTTACTCTTCTGCAGACATGCAGTCGGCATATTCTACAAACCAACCTAGCCGACTGGGTTGCAATGCAAAAAAATATGGTCAGTATTCCAAAGAATCCTTTGAAGGTCGATAACTATTTTCATAATAAGGGACTTCATTCACGGTTCTCCTTGAATATTTCAATCTGTGAAATCTCCCGTAAATAAGCATAGAGTAAACAAGGACACAGAATCGGAAATATTGTAAAATAAGACCTATCTTTTCTTTTAAAAAAGAAAAATTTATGCATTGAAACGATGGATTAAAAATATCTCTTTGATTTTTTTTGGGAAATTAAAATAAAAAATAAAAATTCTGCTAGTTTTTGTGGTTCACAAGTTGCGTCTCCTTTTTCTCCCAACCCCACCAAATTCTTTCTATTTTTTTTTTTTCGGCTTTGATACTCGTTGGTAATATTTATAATTCCTTCAAACAAACGGGTTCCTAAAATAAACATTATCAGTTTGTTCACGAACATATCAAACATTTATTCACACACAATGCACACCAAGTAAGCATAAATAAATAAACATCGAAGGCAAGATTATTTGTGAGGGGGGGAAAAAAAACTTGTATCGATTCATTTTTGCACATTTCACATAAAAGGAATTTTCATGGTGAAAGACAAGCCGATAATACAAGGCATGAAAATAATAATAATAATAATAATAATAATAATAATAATAATAATAATAATAATAATAATAATAAGAAGAAGAAGAAGAAGAAGAAGAAGATGAAAAAGAGTAAAAAGAAGATGAAATATAAGCTGAAAATGATTAACTCTTAATAGAATAAATAAATAGAATGAAATCTAAAGATATAAACTGTGTATGCAGTAAAAAGACTTAAAATATCGATAAACCCATAAAAATAGACACATAATGTTTTAGAATATCAAAAAAAAAAGAAGAAAGAAAAAATGTAAAAGAAAAAAACAATGAAATAAAATAAAATAAAATGATTAATAAAGGAATAAAAAAAGAAATTAAAATAAAAAAAATTCATGAGATAATCAAAATTTACAAAGAATCTAAGGTGATCACATATGAAAATAAATGATTCATCAAAACAATACCTAAAAAAAAATACTTTAAAAACAACAAGTTAACAATAAAAAAAATGAATTAAGAAAACATCAAATAAAAAGAAACGAAATAGACCATCTTAAATTTATCTTTAAATCACGCCCCGCCACATACAGCCACATACACACCAGCACCAAAAGCTTACAAATTCACGCCAATGATACATGGAACAAAAACTAAAATATATATGAACTAATTACATTAAAACAACAACAACAATATATATATATATATATATATATATATATATATATATATATATATATATATATTACTACAGTATATGGTTGTCATTATCTTACACGGTGGGTGAGTGGCAAACCAAATGCAGTGTAATTTAGAGAGTGCTCAATATCTGTGATAGAGCTATAATATGATATAAAAATAAATAAATATATATTAGTTTTTATGTATATTTAAAAGCTTGGATGCTTATCAGTGACTAAGCCCGATGATAGTCGTATAAGGACGGTATAAAACCACTATTCGCAGATAAACATCCATCCTATTAAATATTTATGAAAACTAATATATATATCAACAGCAAGTCGCACTCTAAACACACAGTTCCCTGATTCTATCTATCTCTTCATCCATCCCAATCACCCATTGCTACTGTTAGTTCCTCTAAACTGCAACCTGTTTCCGTATTTAGCTGGTGTATGTACATCACTGCTAATATTGGTGCGTCCGTGTGTAGGAATTCCTTAGAGAGCCGCCCTGGTGAGCGGTACCGTTTTTTGAGACGTGTCGAGGGGGGGGGGGTAAATGGCCGTACAGCTGTTTTTTTTCTGGGTGTTTCTTCCAAGATTTTTTAAGACAGTACGTAACATTGTTTTGTAGTTACCATCTAGCTTTTACTCCGTGTATTTTGTTAGCATTCATGATGTGAATCTATATAGTAGTGTGGACAAAACTACAGCTTGTAATAATCCCATGTTTTTTTATCAGATAGGTCAGATTTCCCTACTTTCAATAACCTGTTAATAAAACTTTTTACCTCCGCTTGGTGTATGTTGACATCAATTTCAGGAAGTGAGACGTTACCGAGCTATTTGAACTGGTCTACTAATTTCAGATCCTTGTCACTTGAAGTCGAAATGGCTCCTTCTTTTTTTAAATAATGAGCTCTGTTTTATTAAAATTCATCTTAAAGCCAATGTCTCCAGCCTCTTGTTCCAGGCTTTGCAATAGGTATCATTTCACAGCTGGGGAATTTGCTATAAGCTCTAGTTCATCTACTGAATGTGCATCAAAGTGATATCGTCTATTTTTGATGTGAGACAATTTTCTTTTATCAAATATATTGACGTTTGAAGTATGTAGTTCAGTCAGAGCATAAACAAATATGATTTTTATGCATCTTCGTGCAAGACTCAGCAACAATGTTGAAGAATTTGGTGTCTCCATCCGGTGAATGAACCATTGCTTTCGTATTTTTGTAAAGCATCATTCTAGTTGTAACAATTTCTTTGAGGCCATAGGCTTGTAGTAGTTACTTCATCTTTCATCTATGTATTCAGTCGAATACCTTGGAGATGTCTTCGAACTGTAGTGTTGCGCCGAGATATTTTGTCCGTACTCCTTCGTTAATTGGAAAAAATTCTCAGAATCTGTGAGTCCGTGGAAAGATTTCACCGAAAGCCATTCAGATTTTTCCTGAGAATTTTCTCGATTTCAAGACTGGTTTTATTGAGAATATAGACATTAAAAACTTTCTATCTCTAGCGTTAAGAGTTATGCCTGTTTTTTTACTGTTTCCGAGGTCGATCATTTCTAGGAAAGAAAGTATTTAACTTTTTTTCAATTTCTCTTTTATATTTTGTTTATATACACCAATGCATAATCGAAGAAGTACATTGTCAAATGTTTTAACCTTCCATATATCTGTTAGTATTTCGATGAAGCTTTCAGCTTTTCTACTTTTAATTTATCTTTTAATACAGTACCAATTTCTTCCTCCGTTAATAATCATTTTTAGATTTCAGGATTTTTTTTTCAAACAGATTCTTGAAATATTATATCTACTTCTGAAGGTGTGTGATACAAAACAAAGTTGTGGTATACCTCGTCAGTGAAGTATCGCAAAAGATCTTTAGGGATTTTGGTCTTCCAACATCCGATCCCTTCACTTTGCTAACCTCGTATGGGTTGATCAAACCACGACGTGCATACCACAAATTTGCTGCCCCTACTCTCGTTTTGAACTTAGAAAAAACGGAGCAAGGCCAAGACCTGAATTATTTAATGGCAACTACCCATCATAGCAACCAATCAGAAATAGATGTTGGTATATCTGACTGTATATAAGTCTAGTAGTAATCGTTCCCATTTTCTCCTGTACGGATCAAACACGGGACCATTCACGATGACGCCGACGGTATGTGTTTCAAAAGAATACTGCAAAAGAGGAGGGAAAAATTCTCCTTCCAATAATTGACTTGTTTTCTTCCTCCTTCTTCCCGTTGGCTTTTATATATTCATTTATTTACACCCTCCTCTGCCATAGGTCATTCCTTTTCGTCCACAGCCAAATTGGTGCCATCTTCTGCTTTTTTCGTTATCATTCAGATAGCCAGTCACTTTCTCAAACCAACAATAGCCAGTTTACTTTATTTTTTTTTTTCACAAGGATTTACAAGTGAAACCCCTAGCACTGAGTTCAATTGGTTCGCAGTCTTCTTGGCAAGCAGCTGTAAGACTTGCCCTCAAGGTGATCTTTATTCTACTAACTTTATTTACTGTTTCCCTTGCTAATATTTGTCACTACCTCCCACCAGACAGGACTTGACACAAGGTCAAAAGCCTGAAGGCCGATTAAAGAGGGGATAAAGGGGAGGGAAAGGTCGGAAACGAGCCGAGACTCGAAGCCTGCTAGTCATTGACCCACTAAATGCAATGTGGGTCTAATGAGTCAAGCAGTATCACGGACCTAAATCTCTATCCGGGCACGTATGCCAGAATATAGATTGAACTAGACCGTGAGGTCTAGTGCTATACAAGAGGTGCATAGGGGACAAAAAAAGAAGGAGGCCCAAACGAAGTTGGGGGCCTTTCGGCCTCGAATCTACCATTTGTTTCGATACCCCCATCCGACACGAATACCAGACGGCCCGTGTCTCCCCTGCTAATCCTGATAGTCTATCTTCTGCTGAATTTCTGATTTCATTGATTTTGTCTTGAAGTATTCTCATTGTTCATTTTGGAATGGCTTGGCTCTCTTTGGGTTTTCGTAAGTTTATGCTCATTGGTATTTGTTGGGTTTCTTTTGATAAGTAAGGATACGTTTTTCAAGTTGTCTCGTTTTTTTCCTAACTTGCATTAACTTCCGTGGAACCCTGAATTATGCTCTTAGTTTGGTTGGTAGGCTCCTGGCCGCTGCTTCTATATGGTCGATGGACATATGGTGTATGACTTACCGATGTCTCCCGAAGAGTATCAAAGTTGTTCCTTACAGTTAGCGTATACCAATTGATTATATCGCGGGGCAGCTATAACGTGTGGTTTTAACTTTTGCTTCTTACTTCTGCATAAATGCAGGCATATCTTCGCCGAGACGATAGTGTGATAAAAAAATACTCCTTTAAAAGAGGAATATGCCTTAAAGTTTAATGTGCTATTCATCCAGCGGGCTGGAGCAGTTGAATATACAAACTGCATCTTTGCAGTGACGTAAGACCTCCACTAACAACAAGTTTCCTGGATTTGACGCAAAACAATCTGATGATAAAGCGATAGTCCTGGATCTTTGGGGAATGTAGAGTAGGCCTTCATTGTTATTACTCCTGGGCCATTTTTGCCTGGAGTTGTAGTAGATGTTAGCGTCTCATTTATGGGTCAAATAGAAATATTTGATCATTTACTATAGTTCAAATTATTTAATTTTGCAAGCCAATAACCAATGGTAGATTGAACTGCTACTACATAGCGATACTTGAAACTATTTAACTGCAAGAACAAATGAATAAGGTTATAGATAATTACCAAAGGCAACAATAATTTTATATACTTAACTGTTTATAAACAAATGAACTCTGGCTCGATAAGAATGATTCCTATAAAGTAATGATTCACAAATCATATAACACATTTATAAACAGAATTTCACCTTAAATAACCTGCAAAGGTTAATATGTCAAAAAACACAACCAACCAACGTTATCACCTCCTTATGCTTCAGCGTTATTCGTTTGGTGTAGGTCCATAGTTTTCCGAATACATACAAAACACACACACACACACACACACACACACACACACACACACACACACACACACACACACACACACATATATATATATATATGAAAGTGGGTATATACATATGTGAGTGTGTGTGCGTATATATGTATGTATCTCTGCACACACACACACACACATATATATATATATATATGTATATGTATATACATATATATATATATGTATATGTATATATATAGATGCACTTACATACATACTCATACACAATGAATATCTATTGAGTGAAAGCTATATAAATGTATAAATACATATTTACTAATCTACTATCTACCAGCATTCACGGTTACCAGGAAAAAAGACAAAAAAAAAAAAACGCCAGGAACAAGAGATAAAAATATCTCGAATCACCGTCCGGGAAAAAAAGAAAAAATATCATAGGACAAAAAAAAAGTAAAGGCCAACTCCGTCACACCAGTTGAAAAAATCAAGAGATATGCAGTCAGTTGGTCAAAAGAAAAATAAAACCCACCGTAAACGCTGCAATGCTACAATTACAAGAGTGCTCAACATGAGTGGAGCCAATTACAAAATTAAATTAAATCGCGAGTCGGAATTCTCCTGCTAAAGTTTCACCTCAACGGATCATCAGGGAGTCCCGAACGGACCGATATATATATATATATATATATATATATATATATATATATACATATATATATATATATGTGTGTGTGTGTGTGTGTGTGTGTGTGTGTGGGTCAAGTTCGCGATGTAGTAGAGGGCGACCTGAAGGTTCCCTTTTCAATAGCTACTACACCGATGTATGGAGGGTGCTACTCTTTCCCCCGGATTGCTCTACTTTACCCTTGGTACGTACCTTAAAATTCCGAGTGTTAAGTTAGGAAGTATCAAGTACTGTTTTTTTTTAAGTCTTTGGTATGACTCGACTTGGTATTTAACACTGATCTCCCAGTTGATTGGTGAACACTCTACCCAATAGACCAATGATATATACGAGGTGCATACGATAAGTTTCCAGACTTTTTTCGTACGGGCACTTTTAATGATAGTACACACATAGTACACTCTAGTCCTCTTCGAAGTAATCTCCTCCAGCTGCAATGCATTTGTTCTACCGTTCCAACAATTTCTGAAAGGCCCCGTGGAAGTCCTCTTGTGTGAGCGAGTCAATGACCTTCGTCACAGCCTCTTTCATCTCCTCGATTGTCTCATAATGACAGCTTCTGAGCTTAGGGGATAACCAAAAGTCACAGGGAGCAAGATCTGGACTATGGGGCAGGTGAGGAACTGTCTTGATGCCCATCTTGGTCAAATAGTCTGTGACAAGGATGGAGTTGTGGATTGGTGCATTATTCTGGAATTTTTTTAAAGGTACTACTAAAAATTGTGCATCTTATATACCGTCGAATACGATATATATCTGATGAATTTAAAGGTAATGGTCCATGAGACCTGGGTTCAATCTCAGATCGAGGAATACCAAAGACTTTAAAAATGTTATTTGATACCCCCTTGCTTAAAACTCAGCAATATAAGGTACGTATCGAGAGCAATGTGGAGCAATCCAGGGAAAGGAGTATCGCCCTCCCCTACACCTCGATGTAGTAGCTATTGAAAAGAGAACCCGCTGGTCACCCTCGACTACGATCGCCAACTTTACTTACTCAAGTTCTTGTATATATCTATGTTTCACCAAAAAAAAAAAAAAGAAAAAAAAAGAAAAAAAAACGATAATGCTAATACTAAATAAATAAAATATTTCTGATAAAAATATCCTCGAAAAGAAAAATGATGGTAATGGTTCATAGTGGTCAGTGAAATAGTTTTGGAGTTAATTCTCACTTCGAGTTCCACATGACAAACCATGGGACAGAGTAGGTTGAGTTTCATGATATCTTTTGCTCGTTTGAAAAGCGTAGGTTAACGAAATGACCGAATTTTATACCAATGTTACCTGTTCTCAAGTGACTGTGTGTAAACAAATCCACCGTTGGAAAATTTGATACTGTGACTTCGAGATGAAAGGTCAAGGCAGCTTTATTTATAAATAGAAGTTTGATATATCTTAATCGGTGGGTCAAAGAGATAGAGAGACAGAGAGAGAGGGGGACAGAGGGACGGAGATAGAGGGAGGGAGAAAAACGAGAATGTGAGAGGAAAGAATGAAAAAAAGGAAGAAAAAGAATAGAAAAATGAAAAGAAAAAAGGAAAAGAGGGAGAAAAAGTGAAACAAAAAGAAAGAAAGTGTTGAAAGAATTAGAAGCAAGAAAATCATCATCATCGTATCGTGCTGGCAGCACGGATATCCCTGACCCTCTCTCGCCACTCCTCCCTATCGTTCATCGCCCTAGGTAGGTCTTCAGGACAACATCCTGTATCCTCACATAGCTGCTGAATGTACGTTCGAGCTGGTCGTCCTGCTTTTGCGCGGCCATGTGTGGGGATCCATAAGAGTACATCTCTTATGAGTTCATCTCTGCTTCTCCAGCAGTGTCCTGCATGTCTGGTTCTTCTAACTTGAATAGTTTTCGTGATAGGGGGCAGGTGGCCGTACAGTTGGTGTCTTGTGGGGTGCTGCTGCCAAGACTTGTTGAGGATTGCACGCAGCATTCTTGTGTAATTGCCATCCAGTTTCTTCTCCAGCCGTTTTGTTAGCGTCCATGTAGTGCATCCATATAGCAGTATCGATGTGACCGCTGCCTTGAAGAAACTGCGTTTCATTTTATCGGTTAGGTCTGATTTCCATATAATCGATAGCCTATTGATAGCTGTCCATGCTTTCGTTAACCTCGTTTCGATGTCCTTTTCGGTTGATTCGACGCTGCTTCCTAGGTACGTGAATTTGTCTACTAGTTTAAGTGGGGTTCCTTCTAGAGTGGAGATGTCCCCCGTTTGGTTATAGCACATATATTCCGTTTTGTGTGCATTAACATAGAGGCCTATGCTTGCTGCTGCTCGTTCCAAACTATGCAGAAGTGTTTCGGCTTGGTCAGGTGTATTTGCCAGTATCGCTATGTCATCGGCGTAGTCGGCGTCGGTAATTGTTTTTGCGGGGTATCTTCTGCTTCTTTTCTTCGTCAGTTCGAAGCCATTCTCTTTGATTTTGTCAATCGATGTTCTAAGTACGTAGTCTAGACAAATGACAAAGAGGTACGGGGCCAGCGTGTCCCCTTGTAGTACTCCTGCTACAATGTCAACGTATTCTGTGTCTCCATCCGGTGATCGTACTTTTACTTTAGTGTTTCTATAGAGAATCGTTATTGCCGCTACGGTTTCTTTAGGTATGCCGTACGCTAGTAGGATTTGTTCCATCTTTCCTCTGTGAATGGAGTCGAAAGCCTTGGTAAAGTCGACAAATATTAATGTCGCTTGTAGGTTCTTTGCCCGTACACCTTCAAGGATTCTGCGGATGGTTAATATTTGTGAGGTCGTGGATCTATTTCTTCGGAAGCCATTTTGGTTTTTTCTAAGTATGTTGTCGATTTTGGGTTCTATTCGGTTTCGTAGAAGGGCAATGTAGATTTTGGCAGCTATGGATGTAAGTGTTATGCCTCGGTAGTTTTTGGCTAATCCGAGGTTCCCCTTTTTAGGGAAGGGGAGTATGCATCCCTTCATCCATCTACCTATCGGATTTTGATTGTGTACTGCGTTGCAGTGGCGGAGCAGTATGTCGTCGAATTGTCTGGTCTTCCATACTTCCGGGGAAATTTCGTCCAGCCCTGCAGCTTTCCTATTTTTAATTTTTCTGAGAACCGTGTCGAGTTCTTCTTGTGTGAACGGTCCTAGTTTAATGTCTAATTGTTTGGTAATTATTCTGGTGATTGGTTCATGTGTTATTTTTGGTGGGTTTCCAAGTAGGTTTTCGAAGTGCTGTTTCCACAGTTTTATTCTTTCTTGTTGGTTTGCTGCTTTAAGTTTTGCTTTGGCTGTGTTCTTTCTTCTGCTCACTTCGTTTATTGTTTGCCAGGCTATTCTAGATTGTCTATCTTCCACCGAGTCTCTAATCTTATCTATCCGATTTTGAATGTATTCTGTCTGTTCCTTTATATATATGCCTGCTAATTGATATTGTGCCGTTTTTAGTTTTAAGGCATTTGTGTTTGTTGGGTTTTTTCGATAGTTTTTGGAGGCTGTTTTCACTAGTGCACGTTTTTCTCTCACCGCTAAAGTTTCCCATGGGACTCTATATTTAGTTTTAATTTTTGTTGGAATGTATTTTGCTGCTGCCTCGAGGTGTGCATTGACGAAATTTTCATATTCGTCGTTTGGTGTACTTTTTTCCGTCTTTTCTTGTAGTGTTTCGAATCTGTTTTTTAATTCTAATACGTATTTATCTCTTATATCTTTGTTGTTTAATAGGGCCGAGTCATAGTGTTTGGTGGTCGCTGTTCGTTTGGCGTTTTTTTCGTAGGCTTAACCGTATTTTCGCCGTGACTATTCGGTGATCGGTGGACACACCCTCAAAAGAGGAGTATGCCTCGCAATTCAATGCACTATTCTTCCATTTCTTGTTTATAAGGACGTAGTCTATCTGAGCTTTGGTATTGTTTGCGTACGTGTATGTCCATAGTTTGCCCTCTCTTTTTTGGTAGTTTGTATTGAGGCATGCTAATCTATTTTCTATCATGAAATCTGTTAGATGTTGCCCATTCCTATTTGACGTGTTGTGGAGGCTGTATTTGTTGTTTCCGTTTTTCCCGATTTGTGCATTCATGTCTCCGCCAATGACTAACATGTTGTGTTTCGGGATGCTACGCACTAATGAGGATAACTCATCGTAGAAGGTGACTAGTTCATTTTCTTCACTAACATTGGTGGGGCTGTAGCATGAGATGATTGTTGCTCTGGGGTTCCGTTTAATGTAGCTGCCATCATTCTAGGTTGTATTTTCTCAACGCTATTAAGCGTTTTTAGTGCTCTAGGTCCTATAAGTAATCCTACCCCTCCTACTGCGGCGTTGACAGAGTTTTTCCATGCGGATACAGTGGCGAGCGACCAGCCATTGCCAGTTTCGTGATATTTGATATCTTCTGTGTGCGTGTATCTGTGTTCTTGTATGCATATTATGTCTATCTTATGTTCTTCGGCCGATGCGATTAGTTCTGGGAGTTGTCCTATTCTATTTAAGGTTCTTACGTTAAATGTGGCTATTTGTAGTGTTTGCTTGCATTTTAGTAGTTTTGATTGTTTGAGCTCTGTAGCTGATTTTTCGAACACCGAGGCCAGGGCTCCAACCTCAGCAGGACGTGCCCCTTTTTTACGCGCGCGAAGAGCGATGCGGTTTGTGTAAGTGGTTTGAGTGTGGGTCATGGTTATCTTTCGATGGCTGTTTTATTCTCTTCTATAGAAGCCACTCTTATAGAGGAGCAGCAGTAGTTCCCCGATCGAACTAGCGATCCTGAGCGTAAAGTCGTCAAACTCACGTCCAGGACCCGTTTGGGTATTGAGTTTGGTCGTACATGGGTTTATTCAAATACCTTTACGTACATCATGCTGCTTCCCATGTGTACGCAAAAAAAAGGGGGGGTTAATTTTGGTTTAAGTTTTAAGTTTTAACTTAGTTAAAGTCCAAGATTAAGGTACTTTCGTATGACTTTCACTGGTACTGACTTGTGCTTTTTTTGCTGTATTGGGACTTTTCCTAGGTTTTTCATTTTTTTTTTTACTACGGTTGGGAACCTAGCAGGCTTCAGGAATTATAGAGCTTAACAATTTTTTTTTCTTCTTCTTGGGGGGTGTGTGGTAGCATTAGCTGTTTTAGGTTTTTTCTATTAAACTACTGTTAGGGCTTTCTTTACGAATTTTTAAATTATTCGATAGAAGATATTCAAAACCATTCTGCCTTGTTCACTGACATGTGGAAAGGCTAACATCAATTTGGCTTTATAGTAGAGTAAGCGTGTCTTTACATTTAAAACGCATAGTTTAAGCATTATTTCACAAACAAAATACAGCATAACATTTTGTAAAATTCAGCATTTTAAATTGATAGGACTTAAAGACATACTGACCAATATTGACATATTTCTTCCACTTGGCTCCTGAGTTCAAATGCCTCTTCTTCGTTTTGACTTTTATTTACTACTGAAATTTTAGGTAGCTTTGGAGGCAGTCTACTGGGGTGGGGGAATTCATTGCGTTTTTTTTCTTTTTTTTCTTTTTCCCTTTCTTTGGGGGTGGGCTGTGGTAGCATTAGGTGTTTTAGGCTTTTTCTTTTAAACTACTGTTAGGGCTTTCTTTACGAATTTTTAAATTATTCGATAGAAGATATTCAAAAAATTTCTGCCTTGTTCGCTGACATGTGGAAAGGCTAACATCAATTTGGCTTTATGGGGAAAGAAAAAATAGAAATAGAGGAAGAATATGTGGAATAACAAAAAAGAGAAACGAGAAAGAAAAAAAGAAAAAATGAGAAATAAAAATTTGAAAGAAAATGAGAGAAAGATTTAAGAAAAATAGGAAAGAAAATCGGAGAGTGGGAAGAAAAAAAATAATAATAAAAAGAGACTGATATAAAGATGAAGAAAAGAAAGAAACAAAAGAAAAAGCGGGAGAAAAAAGAAGAAAGTTTATAGAAAGCATAAAAAGGAGAAGAAAAGAAAGTAAAAACGACAACGGAAAAATAGGAAAAAGTGGAAAAAAAAGGGAATAGTGAGAGAAAAATAAGAAAGATACAGCAAAAGAAAAAAGAGGAAAAAAAGGCCAGAAGCAAAAGATGAATAAAAGATAAAGAAAAAATGAGAAAAAAAAATAAAAGGAAAAATGATGAAAATAACCGAAAAACGCGAACGAGAAAAGAGAAGGAAAAGTTAAAAAAATGAAAGAAAAGGGAAAGAGTAAGATATTGAGAAAATGAAAAAAGAAAAAAAAGTATGGTGAAGGAAAAAAAGAAAAAGGAGAAGAAACAGAGAGTGAGAAAGAGAGAGAGAGAGAGAGAGAGAGAGAGAGAGAGAAATAGAGAGAGAAAAGAAAAGTTAATTGAAAAGAAAAAGAAAAGAAGACAAAAAACAACAAAAAAAAAAAGAAAAAGTAAAAGAAAAATAGAAGAAAAAAGAGAAAGCAAGAAGTTAAGGGAAAGAGAAAGAAAATGAAAGAAAACTAAAAAGCAGACTCAGAAAAAATGGAAAGAAAAGAGAAAGAAAAGAGAGACAAGGAAAATCAGAGATAGATAGATAGAGAGAGCGAGAGGTGGGGAGAGTGAGAGGAGAAAGTGGAGGAATGAAAAAGACACAGAGTTAAAGCGCAATGGAAAAGATTTAGGTAAGTGATGAGAAAAAAAAAGAAAAGAAAAACAAAGAAAAAAAGAAATAAAAGAGAAAAAAGAAAGAAGAAACGAAAAAATAAAAACCGGAAGTAAAAAAGAACAAAAAATAAAGAAAGAGAAAAAGAGAAAAGAAAAAGATACTGGGGAAAAAGAAAAAAAATGAAGGAAAGGAGAAAGAAAGAATTAGAAAGAAAAAGAGAGAAAACAAAAGGACCAACGAAGTGTGAGAAAGAAACATTGAGAAAATGGTGGATCGTGAGGTAAGACCGGAAGTTATTAAAAACTGCAACTTTGAAGAAATAAACTTCAAAGACGCCAAACGTAAATTTGCTGTCACACCACGTCTTTTTCGAACGATAAATATATTTCCTTCCTTCATCCCAAGTGACTTGAAACTCGGCCATGCCATCTTTTCAGTGGCATCTAAACATCCAGAGGCCAATTAAAAAAAAGTACGATAGATATTTTTTATTGATTTGCTTCTCCCTACCACCAGTCAGCCCTCTATCTTCCCGTAATCGGTTGTGAGATACGCAACATTAGCTTACTAAATAACAATCTAAAAGCACATGATTACTAAAGTTATTTGCAAAGTTTTACCTATCAAACACCGAATTGCTTAATATAGATCTTTTTTGACATTTAAGTGTGTCTAAACAAAACCTCTAAACTGAATTAGCTGAATTAGAACTGTTTGAATAAACTGAATTGCTTGAAATAGAAAGGTTTTTGATAATTAAACTGTGTACTCATGCTAAACTGAATTGTTTGAAATAGAACTGATTATTTATATAAAAATAGATTTGACATAAAATAACCTACAATGGTTGATATGCCATAAAACCCAATCCATTAACCAAACAACCAAATCAACGATAAAGTAAGGTCATGTAGGCTTATATGCGTGGATTCCGAGGTGGTAATCTAAGCCATAAAATCAAATCTGGTGATTAATAGTCGGAGAGGATGAGGTGAACTAAGAAATCTTACTGTCCATTGGGATTCTTTTCTCTTACAACCTTGGCTGAATTGTCACTAATTTTACTAAAATAATTACAAATTTTGACTCACCCAAGTAATTTATTTTACGAACGTTATAACAGCAGTTTCAATTAAGGCATAATGTACGACCAAGAAATCTGAAGTTATATACGAAGGTCATTTGATAAATAAGGGGAATCTATCTATCTATCTATCTCTTGGAGAGTCATTCAATAAAAAAAGAATTTATCTATCTACCTACGAAATCCATTCAATAAATAAAGGTTATCTATCTATCTATCTATCTATCTATCAGAAGATAATTCATTCACTTCACATAAGTATCTATCTACGTTGGTCATTTAATAAATAAGATGAATTTCTTGAAAGAGGCAAAAATATTTTTATAAAATTTGTAAAGTCTGTATTGTTTATAGCAAAAGTTATTTTAACCTCACCTCTTTTTTTGAGGTTATTCAATATGGCAACACATCAAATTGGTCCAAACTTGAATAGTGTCTGCCATCATTGTTTTGGAGACTTCGAAAGACAAACCATGTAAGATTTCTTGAAAATACATGATGTATACGAAAATAATATTTTTATCAAAAATGTTTACAAATAAGCTAAACATAAGTTTGGCTCTAAGGGACTCAAAGGTATAGAAAAATGTTCCGGGCATAGCAGTCAGCGATGAAACCCATGGTCTTAATTTCTTGGGACATGAAATGACCCATCACTATTGATATGCTTGAAAAGGCGTGCAACTGTACATCGTGTTTGCTACTGTCAACCCCTTTCACCTTATCTACTGAAAGATCCAAGTAATTTTGTATGATGCTTATGAGTGTGGTTAAATTGTCGAGATCATTATAAAAAGGAGAACCTTTTATAATGATCACATGCATGTGCGAGTGTGTGTGTGTGTGTGTGTGTGTGTGTGTGTGTGTGTGTGTGTGTGTGTGTGTGTGTGTGTGTCGTATTTGTTATCGAGACAGAATGCGGAATTAGGAAATCGAATTCAATCGGCATATACTGTCTGTGATAACTTTATAATAACACCCTTAAGAAACGTAGGCATCCCACTTATTTTTCTCCAGCTATTGTATTTGCTAGTGCATATTGTGAAACAGTAGATAACATTGGTCAATCAACTAGTTTGTGAGAATGGAGACTCTAATTAACACCGATAGCACACACCACATGCACTTGACTGAAAGGCTTAGACCTATTACACTTGATGTCTTACAGATCTTTAAAAAGTATAGAATAAGAATTTGGTTTGGCTTCATCGCATATCAATCATAGTAGGTTATTTAATGCAAAATCCTGTTTAAACATATAAATCAAATATATACGATTTATAAACATGTTTTGTTGATTACATTTAAGAGGAGCTTAAGCTCATTCTTTGCACACAGTCAAAAGATTTCAAGAATTTCAAACACGAATATTTCTATTTGCTATTAAACATTTTATAATCAAACGGGTGACATATCCACTCTTGACGGAACCCCTCTTAAGCTAGAAGACAAATTCACTTACCTAGGAAGCAGCCTCGCATCAACCGAAAAGGACATCGACACGAGGTTAACGAAAGCATTGACAGCTATCAATAGGCTATCGATTATATGGAAATCAGACCTAACCGATAAAATGAAACGCAGTTTATTCCAGGCAGCGGTCGCACCGATACTGCTATATGGATGCACTACATGGACTCTAACAAAACGGCTGGAGAAGAAGCTAGACGGCAATTACACAAGAATGCTGCGTGCAATCTTGAACAAGTCCTGGCGGCAACACCCCACAAGACACCAACTATACAGCCACCTGCCTCCTATTACGAAAACTATTCAAGTTAGACGAACCAGACATGCAGGACACTGCTGGTGAAGCAGGGACGAACTCATAAGTGATGTACTCTTATGGACCCCCACACATGGCTGTGCAAAAGCAGGACGACCAGCACGAACATACATTCAGCAATTATGTGAGGATACGGGATGTTGTCCAGAAGACCTGCCTGAGGGGATGAACGATAGGGAAAAGTGGCGAGTGAGGGTCAGCGATATCTGTGCTACCAGCACGACATGAGGATGATGACGATTAATCATTTGTTTTCACACCGTTAAATGGATATACATGTATGGTTCGTAAGGTTATATACTTTGTTGGTAATTTAATTTCTAAATGAGTTAGAACTAATTTTTAGGCACATTAATTTTTCTATTATTTCTACACAATTAAATCATTTCAATTATTGATCTATAGTACTAATAATTCTATTTCATTTAATTAATTTATTTTCTTGCAGTGAAGTAGCTTCAAGCATTGGTATATAACTAATAATTCTATTGAACCTTATTCATTCATTTGCATACAGTAAAATCATTCCAAGTAAAGCTTTCTATCAATAACAATTCAATTAAGCATTGGTCATTTGTTTACACACAGTTAAATAATCAAACCGTTCTATTTCAGACAACTCAATTTAGCTTAGGTCATATGTTTGCTCAGTTTAATGTCAAACAATACTACTTGACCCATCGATGGGACCCTATCAGGTCTTACAACTCCGGGTGAGAGTAAGCCTGACAGCAATGACAATGAATGGGGGACTCCGCATTCCCCAATGCTCCAGCATTACTAGAACCTCACCATTAGATTGTTTAATGTCATATCCAGGACATGCACTGGAGTATAAGAAAAGATATATATATATATATATATATATATATATATATATATCTTCAGTAATTCAGGAAACACGTTGGAGTATGTGAAAAGAAAGATATCATTATATATATATATATATATATATATATATATATATATATATATATATATATATAGCGTCAGTAATTAAAGAATTGTGCAAAATTGAAAGCTAGAAAAAAACCTGAGTCATATGATGCAATGTACCTATTTCAGTCAAAACTAATTTCCTTATTTCTTGAAACGTTTGATGCACGTAGGCATTGTTGCAGAAGATGCATGCGGCATATTGACTGCATCAGCCAAAATAAAGCCAGCAGAGTTCGGCTCTCAACAATATCTCTTTCATCTTTTCAATATCTCTATATCTTTTGCTTTCTTTACTTCTTTATTCCCATGAAACCTACATATGTCTCTAAGGTTACGAGTGACACAACCATTTGAAAGCTTCCTATTTATTTCAAGGAAAACAAAAAGGAAAAAAAAAAGTGAAACCGTAGTAATTCTTTCATATAGAGTAAGTTATCAGCAACGAAAAAAACATTCAGAATCATCGCAATATTTGGTACATCTTGAAAACGATGAACAGATGCCTATATATATATATATATGTACTCAACCACTCCGCTTCGATCCATATGAGACTCATGATAATTTTTTAAAGCAAAATTTGTTTAAATTCAGAGATTCTCTTCACCGAGAACAGTTGGCATACTCAAAATAAAGAGCCCATTTTTCCCCATTACTTTGCCATAGATGGGGATGCAAACAGCCTCGTGCTTGATTTGACATCAGTTTACTGTGTCCATTTCCTATGACGATATATATATATATATATATGTGTGTGTGTGTGGAGGCGGCTTTTTAAATTTCACATCATTAATGACCATGTATTTTACCTCCAACTATGAGTAACTAGTGAGGCAAACTGGGCTCTCTAACCTTGGTATTCCAAGTGGTTTAAAAAAGAAAAACAACCAGACAATGTATATATATATATATATATATATATATAAATATATATATATATATATATATATATATATACCGACAGAAGGAGAAGAAATGGATCATCAGGATAATACCGTCTGGTAAAACCTAGGTACATTTCTTCTGACATAGTAGGGATTTTACTTTGTGTATTGAGCAATCTTAAGTTTTGGCTTGAGGAATACTTTCGGTGTTTTTTTCTTTTGACTCGGCTTATATTATTGATTGATTATTTTCAAAGAGAACGAATGTTTTTAGTCTTTAGAGTAAGAATTAAGATATATATATATATATATATATATATATATATCGTATTAAAATGCTATTCTTATATCTAGTGCTCCAATACTGGCAAGTAGAGTATTATAGCAAAATAGATCAATTATTTTCGTACCTCTTTATGTCAACGTCATGACTAAAAGTTTCCTCTCTCTGTATTCAGATGAAACAGGATCTATCAATCTATCTATGGTATATATATATATATATATATATATATATATATATATATATATATATTGTGTGTGTGTGTGTGTGTGCATAAGCGTATTGCTTGAAATGCCTAATTACAAAAAGAGCCACACACACACACATATACATACGCACACACACATATATATATAATATATTTTGGTTGTAAGCCATTGTTCGAACAGGTTTTTGTGTTAGACCTCTGAATATTTTTCCTATGCTCTTTACGTGTAGACGTTAGAGTCTTCTTGTTTGTTTTCGTACATTAGGATCGAGATGGTAGAGAAAGTATCCCATATTTACCCCAGGATTTTAAGCCATATTTTGTGTAAAGGGCAACTATTGGTTTTGGCTTTTGTTTGGTGAGTGTTTTACTTTTTTGGAGTTTTTTTTTATGTATATAGTTGGTCCATTCAGTTAAAAGAGCTGCTAAGGTTATTTATTTCACAGATTTAGTATATTGGTGCCAGTGGTTAATGCGATTTTGCAGATTTGCAGGTGATTTTTATTGGTATTTTCAAAGGTTTGCTTTGAGTGGGTTTTATATCAACGATTGTAGGTTATTTAATGCCAAATCCATTTTATACATATATATCAAATATATATGATTTTGTTTTGTTTTGTTTTTATAGCATATCAACCATTGTTGGTTATATAATGCCAAATCTTATTTATGCATATATATTCAATATATATGATTTGTTTTGGGGTGGTTTTGTAAAGTTTAAAGGCATATCAACTATAGTAGATTATTTAATGCCAAATCCATTTATATATATATAAACAGTTGTTTCAAAGAATTCAGTTTAGCATAAGTACACAGTTTAGATGTCAAAATCGTTTTACTTCAACAGGTTCTGTTTAACATAATTACACAGTTAAAATGTCAAAAACAGTTTGATTTTATACAATTCAGTTTTACAAAATACACTTTAAACGTCAAACATTTCTAGTTGACCCATAGATAGGACCCTATCAAGTGCTACCACTCCTGGTCACAGGTAGACCTGGGAGCGGTGGCAATGAAGTAGTACTCCACATTCCCCAAAACTCTAGCATTTATGGAGCATCATTATCAGATTGTTTAGTGTCATATCCAGGACACTCTTGGGGGAGTCTTACCCCTCTGCAGAGATGCAGTCGGTGAATTCTAGTGCCCTAGCTGATTGTGCTGTTTTTAGTTAGTAGTTATTTTGATAGAGGGTTCTTGAATTGTAAAATATACTATATATATATATATATATATATATATATATATATATATATATATATATATTACGAGAATGTTGGTTGTCAGTAAATCACTACGTGGTTATGTGTTGAACCAAGTGCAATATAATATCGAGAGTGCTCAATATCTATGACAGAGCTATCATAATGATAATGATAATAAATAAATATACATTATAATATATTTAATCCATGGAAAATATTGTTCTGCAACCTAAGGTTTCATGTAGTTTATAACAACATTCATCAGGCGGTTAAGAAGATGGAATGAAATTGAAAATAGAAAATTCGACAAGATACTGACAAAAAAAAAACGTTGGGATTTCGTTTGTGTGGTTGCAAGTGTGTGAGTGTTTGTCGCATTGTCGATTTTTTTGTCTGTAGTGTGTCGCATTTTTTATCTTCCATTTCATTCACTCTTCTTAACTGCCGGATGAATGTTGTTATAAACTTCATGAAACCTTAGGTTGCAGAATAATATTTTCCATGGATCAAATATATAATAATATATATTTACTTATTATCATTATATATATATATATATATATATATATATTCTTGTATTATCAAACATACGTAATATATATATATATATATATATATATATATATATATATATATATATATATATATACATTATGTACGTTTTATCCACCTTTTCGTGCAGGATGTGACAGACGGTTAATTTTTATTCGGAGAATAGGTGCTTTGAGTTCAAAGTTTTATAAGACTGTTTACCCTGCCATCGCTAAAAGAACCAATCTGCCAAACTATTTTATATGTAGCTGGGTGGAGGAAAATGACTCATGCCTTTCCCAAGCACATTAGCACAAACGGAAATACAAACAGGATCAACCAAGATTTGAAATAGGGTCACCGATTGCTTTTTATACGGTGATAACCGTTACGCTACTGTGCTACTCAAAGAATATATTCAATTTAAAAACTTAAAAAAAAGATCCATAATTTTCTAAACTATCAGAGATTTTAAGTTTCACATTGTTCGTACATATATTCTTTAGATGGATAACAGTAACCTGTCCGTGTGTTTTAGATTGGTTTCTTGGTTTAATGGTATACCAACTTTTTGTAGGTTATTTAAAGCCAAATTCATCCTTCTAAAAAAGGTAATGGTACTATTTAACCCATGTCTAGTACGATAAGAGTTTTCATACCTTTCCCTTGGGTTTCTGTCCGAAAGTGAACGCCATAGCGCTACTGGAGTTAGAACTCGCTTACTAAGAGTCCGTAGTCCATCGCTTAAACAACTACACCAAAAGGACATCCTACCTTGTTTTATTCTATGCATCCAACTGTGGAGCAGGTGTATTTAACAAAACCCTGAGGGCGACACATCGACAAAAGAGGATATGAGTATCATCTCTCTCTTTATGATCCTATTCCACACACACACACACACACATGTATATATATATATATATATACGAGCTTTTACTCGCATGTTTTTCTTTAATTTCTACGGCTGCAAAGTGCATGCAGAGAGATTGTAACACAAATATGGTTGCTACACATGTGAACCGAAATTTCCGTGAAACCACGCTGTACACGCCCATGGGGTCTACTTTGAAAACGACGGTAAATACCGGGTGTTAGTGTAAGTAACTTTAGTTCATGGTTTTAATGCATCACATTTTAGAATATCCCACCCTAATCATTTTGACAATCCTCCATATATATATATATATATATACAATAAGTAAGCTCGAACTCTAGTCTTGCTATCATGTTCACTTTCGGTGAAATACCTTTGGGAAATGTCTGAACCCCCTAATTTACCCAGCTATGGGTTAAATAGCACCACTGCCCTTTATCTAGAAGAATGGTTTTGGCATTAAATTTTGGAAGGTTTATATGCTATTAAACAAAGAAACTAACACACACACACACACACATACATACGCGCGAACTCGTGTCTGTCTGTCTGTGTGTGAAAATCTTTAGCTTTCTGTGATCGTTAACAGCATTCTGTTTCAAAATGAATGCACCGTAATTAGAGTCCGAAAATGTGTTCCTTTTTACTTTATTCATTATTTATATATTTCATAATCTAAAGTAATATATTAGCTATATTTTTTTAATTTAGAGATCTTATAAATTTTACGAATCTTTTTTCATAATTCTCTTTGAGTTTATTACTTACTTAAAAAATTAAGAAAACTTTTTAAAAAAATTTTATCTTAAGAAAACGTAAGATATATTTTGTTAGCAATAAAAATATAGTTTAGAAAATATTTTGATCAGAAATAATATCGAAACTATTAAAAGTAATATTTTTTGGCCGGGGTTCAAACTGTTGCTCTCATCTTTATTGTCATCATCATCATCATCATGTCGTGCCGCCCACATGGATATCCTTGACCCTCTCTCGCCACTTCTTCTTATCGTTCATGTCTTCTGGCTGGTCTTCAGGGATACATCCCGTATCATCACAGAGCTGCTGTATGTATGTTCGAGCTGGTCTTCCTGCCTTTGCTCGGCCATGAAATACAACGTGTCTGTCGCTCTATCCTCTGGCCTTCCGCTGATGTCCCTTACTTATCTGGGTATGGAAGTGATTTCACCTGGGAAATCATTTTTAACGTTAGACTGTTGAATCATTTCTATGCCCTGATTTAAAGAAAGACACCTGAGGAAAGCCAGAGGATACACCGGATGAAACGTTGTGTTTAAATTAACAATAATAAAGATGACGATAACTGTCTGAAAATTCACAAACAAAATAATAAACATCAAGCGTCATCTCAAAAACAAGACAGAAATCAGGTATATTGATTTATTTGGAAAAAAATCTATCTAAATAAAGAGAAAAAGCATAAATTTGATTGTATTATAATTAAAACATAGTGAGATCCAAAACTCTTTCTTTATTGTGAATTATGTGTTCTATTGATAAAAATATATTGGTGAGACTTCAAGATCGAGCAAAAATGTGTTCATGACCATAGAAATTTCTTAATCGTTGCAACAGAAACGCTTAAGTAAAGTACAATTTAAAATCAAAATTTTAATCTACAGATGCTAAAATGTTATCATGTAATACATTCTTTTTAATTCTTTCACGGGTTGAAAATTTTTTGAAAATTCTACAGCAAATATTTTACTTAAAAACAAACATAAGAAAAAAGAAAGAAAATCTCTCATTGATTACGTCACATACATTTTAAAACAGAACGCTATAAACGATAATCGAATGCAAAAAAAAACCCTCATTTTTTTGTTTCGTCAATTTTCGGATTAGACATACAAACACATTGTAACATCACCCTGAAGAATTTTTAAGAAAAAGACTTAGTTGTGAACTGGGGCATGTTGTTCATATTTAAATTCGCTGAATATCTAGCTTTTTCATGTTTTCATGCAATCGGATTTATTCTAACATACACATACACCCGTATATATATATATATATATAATCCATAGAAAATAGTTTGCGACCCAATGTTTCATGGAGTTTTTTGCAAAACAGCAATCATCAGGCAGCTAAGAAGATGGATTTATCATACAACGTGTGAAAGCACGTGCGATACCCAGCCCTCTTCAGCAGCCAACCAGGGATGATAACACAGTTTCGGTAGCTCAAGGTGGTACTGCCACTCCTGGCGCTACCAAGCAGCTTTTGCCACCGGACAGGGTATTAAAAGAATTATATATATATATAGATACGCCAGATCAATTAAGAGCAGAGACTACATTGGACGTCCATCTTCATTTTTAGTGTGCTGTTTGTGATTTAAAAAAAACGCGTTTACTTTCGGTTGTTGATGTTATGCGTTTACAGTAACCGTTTCTTACGTAATCACACGGGAATGGTGGTTCTGTGTGTATTTCCTTCATGCTGAAAACTTCTCGCTTTCGACCAAATCCAACTTGATGCATATTGCGCTGTGGTCTGAAGACGATTTGAGGCAATTTTCAAACTGCAGCCACTGAAGGTCTAAAAACTGAAACGTTTAAAGTTATCGAATATTTCTATCAATAAAATTATGGTTTTAATACATTGTTTTACCAACCCCTCCGCTTGAGCAGGATGTGACACAAGGTCAATTTTTAAGCGGAGTTTAACAGGTTTGAATTCAGAATGTTCCTTCTCCTAGACTAGTTGCCTCGCCAAGGCATTGTTTTTTGATGGCTGTACATTTTCACACAGAGACGCACACTCTGCCGTGCATATATTTATATAGTGTTATCCACAGACAGACTGATTCTTTATATCACAACTCTTCAGTGTGGCAAGACACGTAGGAAGCTGCGATCGAAACCCGCCCAACTTAACGTTAAAGTTAGTATCATACCGCTCAGCCAACAAGCGAACCACGTCTGCTCAGGAATCATATGTCATTATGTATGAACACTCGTTTAACAAAGGTAATAAAACAAACAGGAATACTTGGGGGGGGGTCTTTTTCAGTTACTTACATTTTCAATTTTTAATTGATCTTAACTAGGGATTAATTTTTAAAAAAAATTTATTGCGGACTTTTTGTCCCCATCTTGGTAGTTTTTGTGTTGTTTCTTCTTTCACTACATTTCGGCAAAATTTCACCTCTGGCCTTCTTCAGGGGATTTTTACCGCGACCTCGGATAGGAATGCTGAGTCTTGTAACCGTATCCCCAGTAATTACTGCCTTCCATAGTTGTTGTCTATCGCACCACGTTTAACTTAACTATCTGAGATATTTGTTTATTTTCAGAAGACTGTTTAAGGCATTCATATTTTTTCCCTTGTTAGTTTGCCATCAAAGTGGTGACTAAAACTGAACCTGTAACTTGGATAATCAACCGAGAATTTTTTTTATTTTGAATATTAAAGAGATCTTTTTTAACCGACCGTTTTATAATCTCTGTGTAGCGTGACCACTTAACGCTGAGGGCCACACGTGGAAGGCAATCCCTGGGGTGCGGCCAGGAGTTAGTTTTCAATTAGCCGTAAATGTTTTAATTAAATATTTATTTCAGACATATTTATTTCGTTGTTTATGTTGCAGCACATCCATTATATTTCAAAGTGGTCATTTGAGGATGGATGCATAGATTATGTTTGGCTTGAGATTATAGAAACGGATATTTCTTTTTTCTTTATGATTATAGGATTCATGTTTAGAACCAATAAATGAAAATAATGTTAAAAAATTTGAGTAACATTTGAATCTGACTCTTAATCACTGCAGCTGCGAAAGAATCCTTCAACAATCAGTGTCCTGGTTATGCTACTAAACTCTATTCAGTAAAGAAGTTTTAGTTCTGAGGTGTATGTGCTACCCCTTTATTGCCATTTCTCCCATATCCACTCTGACCTGAAGTGCTAATACCTGTTAAATTGGATTAGTTTTGTTTTATCTATCAATGTTGGTTTGGTTTCTTTTTTTTAATGGCATATCAACTCTTTTTAGGTTATATAATGCCGAAGCCATTCTCCTAGAAGAACAGCAGTGATGCTATTTAACCCATAGGATAAGGGGGTTCATACCTTTCCGAAGGGTATTTGCCCAAAAGTAAACGTAATAGCGCGACTGGTGTACGAACTCGCGTACTACGATTCCGTAGTCCAGAGCTTTAACCATTAGACCACGAGGACACCCCCTATCATTGTTGGTTATTTTACACCAAATCCGGTTTATACATCTATATTAGATGTATGTGATTTGTAAACATAAGTCTAGAAAGTTAACTAGTTCCAAGTATTGCTTCATATCACTAACAATTCAATTAAACATCTGTCATTTGTTTACTCACAGTTAAATGATCTAACTGTTCTATTTCAAGACATTCAATTTAGCATAAGTCAACAAAGTTAAATTGTTCCAATTATTGCTATATATTAAAAACAATTCAACTAAATATCAGTCATTTGTTTACACACAGTTTAATGATCTAACTGTTCTATTTCAAGACATTCAATTTAGCATAAGTCAACAAAGTTAAATTGTTCCAATTATTGCTATATATTAAAAACAATTCAACTAAATATCAGTCATTTGTTTACACACAGTTTAATGATCTAACTGTTCTATTTCAAGACATTCAATTTAGCATAAGTCAACAAAGTTAAATTGTTCCAATTATTGCTATATATTAAAAACAATTCAACTAAATATCAGTCATTTGTTTACACACAGTTTAATGATCTAACTGTTCTATTTCAAGACATTCAATTTAGCATAAGTCAACAAAGTTAAATTGTTCCAATTATTGCTATATATTAAAAACAATTCAACTAAATATCAGTCATTTGTTTACACACAGTTTAATGATCTAACTGTTCTATTTCTAGACATTCAATTTAGCATAAGTCAACAAAGTTAAATTGTTCCAAGTATTGCTATATATTAAAAACAATTCAAATAAATATCAGTCATTTGTTTACGCACAGTTTAATGATCTAACTGATCTATTTCTAGACATTCAATTTATCAAACAGTTCTATTTCAAACAATTCAATTTAGCATAAGCCATTTGTTTGCACTCAGTTTAAACGTCAAACAATTCTTTTTGACCCATAGATAGGACCCTATCAGGTGCTACCATTCAGGGCCAAAGTGGAGTTGGTAGAGATGGCAATGAAGGAGTACTTCGCATTCCCCAAAGTTCTTGCATTACTGGAGCCTTACCATCAGATTGTTTAGTGTCATATCCAGGACACTCTTTGGGGGAGTCTTACCCTTCTGCAGAGATACAATAGGTGTATTTTACATCCCCAGTCCACAAGGCTAATACCTGTCACAACTAAGGGTTAATTTGACCTTTTGAAAAATATAAATATTTAATTGGACTTCTTGGTACTTTATCAGTATTTGAAAACAAATTGTAATTAGATAGCAATGATTACTTGAATCCAGAAAATTGTGTATATAAACCAGACAGCTGAGGCAATTGAATGTGCCGATTGCATCTCTGCAGAGGGTTAACCCCCTCACCACCAAACATGTTTTCTAGATGTTACACTAAAAGATTTGATGGTGAGGGTTTTGCCCTGAAACTTTGAGGGATATGGAGTAGCCTTTCATTGTCATTACTCTCAAGTTCACTCTAAATTGGAGTTGTAGTACATGTTAGGGTCTCATCTATGCATCAAAGACAACTATTTAATCAGTTATTTTACTTGAAACCATTTAACTATGTGCTAACAATAATCCGCAATACTTAAGACTATTTAACTGTATGCAAACAAATGTTTAAATATTAAATAGAATTTTTTTTTGTAAAGAACAATATTTACAATCATTTATTTGTATGAATACAATGAATAGGGATACTTGAGACCATTTAACTGTGTGCAAATAAATGATCTCTGACTCATTTAAAAATATTTTTTCTACAAACTATTTATTTACAAATTATATATATATATATATATATATATATATATATATATATATATATATATATATATTTGAACAAGATTTAGTAGAAAAAACCTACCAGAGTTCATATGCCTTAAAACACAACCGACCAACCAACCAAAAAAACACCCAAATTTCTGTATAAATTATTGTATTATATAAAAATAAAGTTGGCGACCTTAGTCGAGGGTGACCCGAAGGCTTCCCTTTCCCTATTTACAACATCGAGGTGTAGGGGAGGACGCTACTCCTTTCCCTGGATTGTTCCGTTTCACCCTTGATCCGTACCTTATAATGCTGAGTGTTAAGCAAGGCGGTATCAAGTACCATTTTTGAGTCTTTGGTACGACTCAACCTGGAACTGCACAAAATATTTGTATTGATAGGAATACTTGAAACCGTATAATTCCGTGCAAACAATTATTTTAGTCAAATAAAAAAAAGGAGATTAAATAGAATACTTGCTGTTGAAAATTAAAAATATGATTTTTATCATCATCATCTTCATAATCAAATCGTGCTAATGTTATGGATTATCTCTATCACACTATTCACCGTTATCATGTGTCTCTTTTGATAGATCCTCTTGACTGACCCAAATGTCCACATGGATCTGATAAATGTAATTCTTTTCTGTTTGGCCAACACTGCAGTGTTCATGTGTAGGAGTCCACCGGATAACCTAGCTTCTTCAGCAATGACACACTAATAAACATTTTTTTACAAATCAACAACATTTAACATTGAATAACACATAAGAAATTGGGGTGCCGTTGAATAAATCAAATCGAACAAAATAAATCGGATCAAACCGAACAATTTAATCCAGTATTTTCAACCAAGAACTGGCGAAAAGTTCGTATATATATGTATATATATATATATATATATATATATATATATATATATATATATACAAATTTCATTAAATATAATAGACATTTTCTATCTACTGGATCAGTTCGTATTCGGTTGCATGTTGCATGTAGTGCTTCGAGAATCTGTAGTTTTTGTTTATTATTTTGATGTTCTAATATTGTTGTGTTGTCGGTGAGAATTTTCCGTAATTCTGTTGTTGGGCATGAATGTTTCTTTAAATGCTGAGCTATTAAACTTCTATCAGAAAGGTGCATTGTAAGTCTCCTCGACAGGGTAGTTGAGGCTCAACCAACATATATATTATTATTATCAGAGATACAATCTCCTAAAGAACATTTAAATTGATATATAACGTTGTTTTTTTGCAAAACTCCAATCGAGGGAGAGGAATTATTTCTAATGACTAAGTTGGAGGTTTTAAACTTATTATAATATATAATAAGTTTTATCTTTTTATTAGGATCAGTGGGGAGTAAAACCAGTCCAACACGCGCACACACACACACAACGAGAAAAGCATATCAAATATCAAAGAAGAGTAAAGCAGATCAAAGTAAACACACTCTAAGAAAAAGGGAGAATAATCTCTATATAAAACCCACAAGCAAACGGAAAAACATTCAAACTGCGAACAAGAGTGAGATCAAGTTTCATTCAGTACCCCATTAACAAGGCCCTGTGCCACGTATATTCTCCGACGAAAGCAACAAGCTGGAAATATACACATATATAACACGTATATAAGAACAAAATAAATAAATTAAAAAAATACAAATCTCTTCGTGGACCTACCGATTTTAAAAAAAAATATATATATATATATATATATATATATCCATTTGTGCAGTGAAATTTCATAGGTTACAGAATGAATTCATTTTCAGCTCTAAAAGTGAAGAATTATTTTATTGGAATCAACCTCGAATGCTTTTGTTTCTCCTCCGATTCTTGAATGTAACGGAGAAGGCCATGAAATGTTAAAACATTTAAACCCACGAAAATCTGTGAAATAATAACTCATATCATGATTTTCATTGAAAAGGGTTTATCTTATATGATAACAGAGATAAATTGCCTGTGTAGCGTAACTGAACGGCACATAGAAAACTGAAATTGAAAAAATAAATCAATAGATAGATATGCAGACATTCTCCGAACGGCCAGGCCAAAACACTCGATGTAATCTAAAATGACTAAAAAACCCCGGGGGTTGGGGTTGGAGACCTTCTTCGTAGGGAAAGGGATGACTTGTTTTGAGGGAGTTGGTTACGAGACGTGATGACATAAAGGCAGTGACTTAAAACACTAGCCACGACAATATAAGAAGACTAAAGTTTACGATTCCCATTTTAGGGGTTGGCTCCGAAGGGGGACTTACACTGATTGTGACCCACCAGACAATAATTTTAGAACTACAACAGAAAACCAGGGAAAAAAAAAACAAGGTCTGTGTCTGGTCTCTCTTTCTCCTCATGACTTATTTATTTTTACCCTGCTAACGTGGTCGACTCAGCTTTCATACGCTCTTTCTTTCGCCCGGCGACTACTTACACATTATAGTTTTAAATAAACCTTTGATTCGTTAACTAAAACAGAGTTTCATGCGTTCGTCAAATTTTACCAGGGCGGGGTTACAACAGGGTTGTGGAAGTACGAATGCCTTTAGTACCGATATGTTACAACCGTTAAACCTATATGTGACAATCGGTACCGTAAAGTTACACAAGCTTGTCTAGCTGGGAAAGCTAGGCTAATGCCCCAAGTGGTTATATTCTAATAGAACAATCCATTCTAATTTTGAGAGGTATCATCTCTTCTCTGCAACACATCCTAAAATCCTTGGTAAAATTTGTGAAAGATGGCAGGCTCTGAAAAATTGCTCCATCCTAAAATCCTTGGTAAAATAAAAAAGCAGTAAATAAATAAAACTAAAAGTTATATAATAAAGTTTTACCAGAAAGAATTAAAAAGATTTCTTTTTTTTTTGTGCGAGTATCTGTGAATTCATATTGAAGAAATGTTTTCTATAGTTTATTATAACGTTATTCATTTGTTTTTCGCTTGTGAATTTGTTTTTTTTTTATGTATTTTATTAGATCTTATTCGATTTTTTTTACTCTCTGCCTTTTGAACGCGAGATATTTTTTGTCCTCGTGCATGTCTAGCGTTGAAAATAACAGTTGTGACACGAAACAGAAATATCAAGAGACCTACAGCTCTTCCATCGTTTTTATATGACAATGTTCATTGTTGCCAGGTTCTTTCACGAAAGTGTTGGTCAAAAGGCATTTACATGGTCGATGTGAGGATCTCTTAGCAGTAGTATAATTATCAAGCCTAAAGCAGACACAGAGACACATTTTTTACTTTCAAAACCCAGGAAGGGTCGAAATTGTTACACAAGAAAATAAGAGAAATGCTTGGCGCAACAATTTACGTCGTAGATAAAATCGGTGGTTCAAGTTCAAATTCTGGACAAGGCAGTTTGGGAAAGATATAAATCCATTTATTATTCCACATGCTCTGGATTAATTGCTGGCTAGACTGGGTTGTTTTGCTTTGATTAAGTTACGAGTCGAAAAAAAAAAAGGAATATTCTAAACTCAAACTACACTCGATCCGTTTAAATATTAGCCTTGCGACACAGCTTGCTCGTTACGGAGGGGTTGGGTAAGTACATGCAGGAGAAAACTAGTCTAAAAAAATCAAGCCTGCAAACTACAGTGAATATGTACGCTACTATTGATCCTCATTATAGTTAGCTTAGTCTTATTCGTTTACTATGAGCAGGATGTGACACCATGTCAATTTTTTAAGCTAAGACAAATGATTAAAATTCTGAGTTTTAATGCTCCTAGACCGGTTGTCGTACCAATGCTAAAAAAAACATAGTCAGCACAACTACTTACGAATACCGTGTGGAGAAAAGATGGTTTCATGCCTTTCTCAATGGCATTAGCATGAAATGAAACGTAAGCAAAATCGTCCAGGATTTCAACCCGGGTCACCAATTCCATTCTCTTCGACAAGAACTGTTACGCAAATCACTCTTCTATATTGTGTTTGTATATAAGCAGCAAAACGGCAAATTATTAAAAAAAAAGATTTTTAATTGAACACAGTTCATTCACATTGAGAATAATGTAATTTCCAGTTCATTTTGTTGTCTATCTAATGATAATTTTGTGGACCGATTATATTTCCTACGACGATAACTGATTCGCTCTGCTTTATCCGAGGTAAGATGACATTAGTCAGTGCCCCCGGTGAAGATCGTACTCATTGTGATAGGGATCTTTTCTCCAAGACAAGTTTGCAAATCTACGCATGATTTTAAGCACTCATAGATTTTTACTCAGTTTAAATCAGCCTGGCACAAGGCTAAATTAATGGTGTACCAAAAAAACAAAAAAAGAACGAACAGGTTCGATGACTTTAAATTTAGGCAGACCCCTTATTTGTTAAACTTAATTTAGTGAATCAAAATTTCCGAAATGAGGGCACCTGGTGATGTACTAAGTCATTGTGTATTGGTTTGTTCTGACAGCCTGCTAAATATGACTACCAAAAAGCCCTTTTATAACCAAGGGAATGAGCATAAACTTACAATCAGTCCTGTATCTCCATATCCGTGGGTTTAGTTAAGCGTAGTAAACTTCAGAAATGAATAAAACATGGGGTATATTTAATAATGGGCCCTAAGCACAAATATAGAGATGCTGACTGGTCAGATATGCCTAAGAAAATCCGTAAAGTGCTTTCTTTTAGTGGAAATGAAAATGTTCTAAACTTAATAAGGAAAGAAAAATATAGTATGCTGACGTTGCAAAGATCCCTGGTAAGAATAAATGACCTAGACGTCACGTAACGTCTTAGAGTATATCTTCTTAATACCATTCACGAAATGTCTATCTGACCTCCGGTTCGGTGGGGTTAAAATACACTAACTGAATCAACTACTAAGGGGTAAGACCCATACCAACGAAATAAATGATATCCAAGTTATGGCGCTAAACTGTATTCAAGTGTGAGGCTCCAGTTCTGAATCTCTGGAAAATGCCGAATAACCCATCGTGACCATTACTCCCAGGACAACTCAAACCCGAAGATGTATTACTTATTAAGATCACATGTATCGGTTAATTTGTTATGTTCGAAAATTATTGGAATTAGTTTGGAAAACTCGATATCATATAACCATATGCCTGTATAAATGTACAATGTACACAGGTTCCTAAGATCTAGACTTAAAGTAACCACAAGATGGGTTACATGCCATTAAGATCAATCTACCAATCACCTCATCGATGGATTAAATACATCTGCTTGAATGCTATTTGTGTAAGATGGAATAATTTCAACCATATTCCATATATGTCTATTAAATTTGGGGACCAAATAATACTTACTTGGTTGATATGTCGTCAATTGAATAAAGCACACCAACAACGAAATGTCCGTCCGTCCGTCCGTCCGTCCAACTAAGGCTTCTAATTTTTCGTCCGAAATTTATGTTTAATTAGGTCAAAAATGATTTTGAACTCTACACACAGATAAAATAAATACTGTTTTTATGCGCTATTTGTCACCAATATCATACTTTCATAGGGTGTTCGAGGCTTAACGGTCATCATTCTTGGAGGTAGCTGTGGTGTAATAGTTACCGTCAGGGGAAATGGACACAGCGACACGAGTTCAAAACCTGGACGAGACTGATTGCATTTCACATAGCACTAATACCCTTGGGAAAGGTATGAATCCAATTATTGTCCCTCCAGCTATGGGTAAATTGTAGGGCAGACTGGGTTCTTCAGCCTTGGTGAGGCAACTAGTCTAGGAGAAGGAAAACTCTGAATTCAAACCTGTTATACTTCGCTTAAAAAATGACCTTGTGTCATATCCTGCCCGAGTGGAGGGGTTGGTAAATAGGATCACTCTTGGAAATGGACACGGCAACTCAAGTTCAAAACCTGGAAGAGGCTGAATTTCGTCAGGAATCTCTTTCATATGATTCTCGCCCTGCCCAAGAAAATGTTGGGAAAACGAATCTTTTAAAAGATTTTGAATAATACTACTCACTAAAATAGTAAAATTAAATATTTCTTCGACATATTTCTTAACTTAGAGTGGTTTGAAAGAATACGTAGCTACTAGCTCTGAACGTAGGTACCCGGCAAAAACAATTACCGACGCCGACTACGCCAATGACATAGCGATACTGGCAAATACACTCAACCAAGCCGAAACACTACTGCATAGTGTGGAACAAGCCGCCGCAGGCATTGGCCTCCATGTCAATGCACACAAAACTGAATATATGTGCTTTAATCAAGCAGGCGACATTTCCACACAAGAGGGAACCTCTCTGAAACTTGTAGACAAATTCCCCCACTGAGGAAGCAGCGTCTCATCAACCGAAAAAGACATCGACACGCTGCTAACGAAGGCATGAACAGCTATCGATAAGCTATCGATCATATAGAAATCCGACCTGACTGATAAAATGAAACGCAGTTTCTTCCAGGCTGTGGTCGTGTCGATACTGCTGTATGGACGCCCCACTTGGACGCTAACAAAACGGCTGAAGAAGAAGCTAGTCGGCAATTACACAAGAATGTTCAGGCAATATTGAACAAGTCCTGACGGCAACAGCCCACAAAGCACCAACTATATGGCCACCTACATCCTATCACGAAAACTATCCAAGTTAGATGAACCAGACACGTACGACACTGCAGAAAAGCAGAGACGAGCTCACACTCCTATGGACCCCCTCATATGGCCGAGCAAAAGGAAGACGACCAGCTCGAACATACATACAGCAGCTATGTGGGGATACGGTATGTAGCCTTGAAGACCTGCCGGAAGCGATGAACAATAGGGTTAGAGGGTCAGGGATATCCGTGCAAGCGGCACGACATGATGATGTTGATGATGAGTTCTGAACGAACTGAAGTCGTTTTTTTACGCTGCGTAAATAAGGTAGTAAAACAATAAAACGAAATATAGCTTTCTTTTAATCTAACAAAATGAATTATCAGTGATGTTTTTCATATTTTATCGTAGTAAATAGTCCATTTTTACTTAGTGCATAGTAATTTAATGGATTATTAGTGTTTGGTTTAGTTTAGTCTGTTTTTATGGCATATCAACCATTGCAGATTATTTAATACCGAATTCTGTTTTTTAAATATATATTAAGTATATATGATTTGAAATCAAATTTTGTAGATACACACAGACTATGAAACAGTTATATATCTATCAATTCAATTTAGCCTGAGTAAACATTTAAAAGTTCCAAATAATGCTATAGTCACTAGTAATTCATTTAAACTTCAGACATTTGTTTACCCACAGTAAAATGACCAAACAGTTCTATTTCTAACAATTTAATTCCACATGAGTCATTTGTTTGTATCCAGGTTAAATGTCAAACATTTTTATTTGACACTTACATAAGACCTCATCAGGTGCTACCACTCCAGTCTTGAGGGGACCAGGGAATGATGGCAATGAAGGAGAACTCCGCATTCCCCCAAACTCCAGCATTAATAGAGCCTCTCTATTACATTGTTTAATGTCATATCTAGGTTACATGGGAAGGGGTCTTACTTCTCTGCAGAGATGCAGTGGGTGTATTCTACAGCCCCAGCCGATTAGCTTTCATTATAAGTGTAGTAACTGTTATTAGAACTATTTTATAACTTTTTACTTTTTGTTTGTTTATTTTTATTAATTTCATACAAAGGGCTCTATATGATCCTAATGTTTTTACTGGTAAATTATTACTTTGAGTATATTTCAAATTATCCATACTCTTAACTGGAGCGAATGACAAACAAACAGTACATAAATTCTACACAATGACTTAATTTAAAACAACAAACTCTGATTCATTAATTAAACGGCCAACTTTTTCTTGTCGTAAACAGCCAACTTTTTCTTGGTATACAAATGTTTCCTAGGTTTTTATGTTTTGCAGTTTTTACACATCCATCGTTGATTTAACATCACTAATGTCTGCCCTTATAGTTTGGATGATGGTTCATAAGAACCGAAACGTGATAGTGTCGACTTTCTTTCTCAATAAATCTCTCCTTCTCCTTGGTTTACCTTGTTATCAATTTTTCTTTATATATTGCCAGATTACAATCCATTATTTAATTTCATATTGTTTGCACTGTTCAGCTTACATAAATTTGATAACCGATTTCTGTTCAAGTCTGAAGCCCTGTTTGAGTTAACGCCATTTTGAATAGCCTCAAAACGAATATTTTTTCGTCCTCCAACTTCCAAGTCCTCCAGTTCCTTTAATAGCCCTTTAGTTACTGTAACGAATGCACCAATCACGATTGGTATAATCATCATCTTCATGTCCATATTTTTTTAATTCCCTAACCAGGTCGAGGTATTTATCCATCTTTTCACATACTTTCAGTTTTATTCTGTGGTCAACCAGTACATCAAAATCTACAATTTTGCCAGTTCTCTTTTTTTTTGTCTTCTGGCCGAGATTTGGCCAGCCGATTTCATGTCAAAGTCTCATAGGAGTTTGTGTGCCATTTTCCAGGACAGCTGCTGGGTTGTGCATATACCATTTGTTCGTATGGTAATATTTAGACTTCTTGAATATCTCCAAGAGGATCACCTCGCCCTCCCAGATAGTCTACTCTTATACTCCTTCTGTGTTAATTTGTTGCATTCGCTTATTATGTGATTGATGATTTTTGGGTCTATAACCACATAACCTACATCTGCTATTTTGTGGTGTCTTATCTATTTTCGCTTTGATTTGATTGGTTCGTATGGTGTTGCTTTGTGCTGCTATTAGGATATTCTGTTTCTCTTTCAAAGTTTTCTTTTCTTAGCCACGTCTAGGTTTTCTAGGGGAAGATGTCGTTTATTACTCGTTTAAAGCGCCCATAGAATTGATTTTCTTCCCTTTTTTGTTTCCTAGTCATTATCATTCTGTTGGTCACCGTGTTGTCAGAAAGGTTTTTGATAGCAGCAATCAGTCTTCCTTCGTGTTTTTCTATGTAGTCCTCGAATCGAATCGATGCATCAACACTGTCCTCAATGCTGGCAAGTCATCTTCCTCCCTCCTTTCTTGATACATATCGTCTATCAACATCCTCTCTGGGATGTAATGCCTTATGGATGGTCATTAGTTTCCTTATCCTATGGTCCATTTGCTTATGTTCTTCTCTGGTCCACTTCACAGAGGGCCCCGAATATCTAACGAGGGGTATCAATTCCTTTGATAAAGTTTCTGCTTGATAGTTTTGTTTCGAGTAGCTTTCTAGTTATTCTGAGATATTTTTTTCTTAATTCTGTCTTTCATCTCCACTTGTTGAATGGTGTCAGTCTCCAAGATGCCCAAGTATTTGTAGGTTTCCTTTTCTCTGAGCGTTATAATTTTGTCTTGACTTAGTAGTTCCATTCCGTCAATTAAATGTCGATCGCCACTTTTCATGGCTAACATGGCATATTTTTCTCTACCAAATTCCATTCTATGTCCTGACTGTATATTCTAACTGCATGTATTACAGTTTCCAGTTCTTTTTCATTTTTTGCAAATAGTTTGATGTCATCCATGTACAGTAGGAGATTGATCTTTTCTTGCGATCTACTAAGTTTATATCCAGCTGTGCATTTTCTGAGTGTGTGGTTAAGTGGCATCATGGCAATTATGAATAGTAACGATGATAGTGCATCTCCTTGAAATATACCACTTTCGGTTGAGTTTTATCACCAATTTAAACTCGTGTTTTCTTGCTGGAGTTTAAGTGACAGCACATCACTTCAGGCCCCTAGAACTTTTTTCAGTATTTTAGCAGATAATATGTAATATACATATATTTACCCATCCCTATGCCCGAGCAGATGCGATATAAGGTTAAGTTTTCAACGGAGTGTAACAGGTTTGAATTCAAATTTTTCTTTCTCCAAGACCGATGGCATTACAAAAGCTGTCGAGATCAGTCTACCCTTCTATTAACGCTTAGATAGAGTATTAGTTCTATGTGAAATGCAACAGTCCCGTTAAAGATCAAATTAAAATTATGAAAAAGGGTTTCTTACTGTGTATTCCCTCTTTTGCAAAAAGCAGAAAAAAAAAGAACAGTAACTTTCTCATAAACCTAATATTCATTCTTCGTTTTACATTCTTCCCTTTCTTTCTTTCTTTCTTTCTTTCTTTCTTTCTTTCTTTCTTTCTTTCTTTCTTTCGTTTAGTGGTGATCCGTTTTGTATTATTAATTCGTTATAGTTATTCATTTATTCATTCAATCATTTGTTTGCTTCTTTCAAATTTTTTCATGTCTTTCTTTCTTTCTTTCTTTCTTTCTTTCTTTCTTTCTTTCCATTTATTTTATTTCAGCTCCTTTATCCTACCCTTGTTGTTAACGTTTTAAATTTTCCTCTAACGACTTCGTTTTATTACATTCACTTTCCACTTTATTTATTGCCCGTTTAACTGTAATTGGCTCAATTGAGCGACTTTCGTAAAATAGAAATTCATCGAACGTAGAGCCAATTGTGACGTCAATTCGCTTTTTAGTATCCTGAATCAGAAACGACATTGTGGCAGACAAAAAACTCTGATCTTTCTTTCTTTCTTTCTTTCTTTCTTTCTTTCTCTTTACACACACACACAGACACACGCACACACACACACACACACACACACACACACATATATATATATATATATATACATTCCAGTATATATGTGCATTTTGTAAACGTATGTTGCTATATTCTTTGGAAAATCAAATCGATATATACCTAAAGATAAGTATCTATACATCAATATATATATTGTGTCAATACCTCGAAACTATTGAACGTTATCATATCAGTGGAGGCCCAAAAAATGTTAACAAAATATTATTACTTTAGCAATAACAGGTTATTTCAACTTATTATCTATTTGATGAATACAAAATTAACTATTGTCTTTGGCAAAATATAATATATATATATATATATATATATATATATATATATAGAGAGAGAGAGAGTGAGAGCGAGAGGGAGAGAGAAGTGGTAGATTTTGATAAATCTTACGAGATGAGAAAAATAAGTCGAAAAGTAGTTAAACCAAACACTGACAACAAATTTAGCAATGATATTTCATCTAAAATAAAGATGAACCATCAGTTTTTCGTTTATCCATTTTCTCACCTATTTTTCTTATATATATATATATATATATATATATATATATATATATATATATGTATGTATAAAAGTATATAACGGTATTTTCTGAGGTAGCTCTTAATCGAAATTGAATTTTAGTGATAAGACAAGTATGTGGAAATAGGACCCTGCTTATTGAAGATTTGAGAGAAAAAAGCAAAGTGCTATCAAAAAAGAAGATATGTGAAAATTTTTACAGCTGATTTCTTGTGGCACTGAAAATTGGGTAAGGTACGGATATCGTTTCTTTTATTGTGATGCACACATGATTTTTTTTCCGGAAACTGTTGAGCCATTTCAAATATTCCATTGGACTTGAATTGGGCCTGACGAAATCTGAATAACAATCAGAAAAGATCTTGCCAGTCATGCTTAGACATTTTCCTGTGGGGTTACTTAGTTGTCAGTGAGACGCCGCAGAGTGAGTTTGTTTAGTGTGACCGGTGCATGCATAATGACGTCGTATTTTTTTTCCGTCAAATATCGCAAGGATTGCTCCCGTGTTTCTTAGCCAGACTACTGTACAGATTTCTATCACTGCGACTTCTGGCGTTTTTCTCGAAAAATAAAACCGTCGCTGAATAGGGAAAGATTTCGTACCGTGTACAAGACTATTTTTAAGGAAAACACTATGAGATTGTTTATTGTGATCCCTATATATATAAAGCTTTCAATACTTATAAAAAGTGAAAAGTATGTTGGGCTTAGAACTTGAGGTTCTATCAAGCGTTTTTTTTTAATGGCTTAAGTATCACTGTCCCAGGTAAGCAACTGTTGTTTAGATTTTTAGATAGCAGGATAATTTCTACGTAACACACACACACACTCTCTCTCTCTATTTCTCTTTCTTATGCACACACACACATGCACACACACACACACACATTTATATATATAAATATATATAATTAGACCAAAAGATTTTCGACCATATTTGTCTACACACGACTTCCAGTAAGAAAGGAGAATCTCAGAACAATGAAAGTTTTCGAAAGCAAACTCTTCAGTAGAAATCCCACAAAGAAGTAAATACCAAGTGAGTCGCTCTTGAAAGATACACTGGATCATTCTTATAAGGACCGTAGGAGGTTCTTTGATCGATGAAATAAAGAACAAGGAAATTGATGACAAAGCACAGTCTTTCACCCGAGAGATGGCAGAGGCAGTCTCTGTTCTATGTCTCAAGAAAAGAGAGAGGAAGAATGCTCGCTAGCATTAAGGATATATATACGAGGTGCATACGATAAGTTTCGATACATTTTTGTATGGGGACTTTAATTTATAGTACACACATGAAACTCTAGTCCCCTTCGAAATAATTTCCTCCGGCTGCAATGCACTTGTACCGTTCCAACAACTTCTGGAAGGTCCCATGGAAGTCCTCTCGTGTGAGAGTCTAAAATGACATTCGTCACAGCCTCTTTCATCTCCTCAGTTGTTTCATAATGACAGGCTCTAAGCTTAGGGAATAACCAAAAGTCACAGGGAGCAAGGTCTGGACTATAGGGAGGCTGAGGAACTGTCTCGATGCACATCTTGGTCAAATAGTCTGTGACAAGGGTGGAGATGTGGACTGGTGCATTGTCCTGCTGGAAATGCCACGGACCCGATTTGAACTGTACTGGTCTCTTCCCTTGGAATCTCTTTCTGAACTCCCTTAAAACCTCAACATAGTAACCCTAACCCTAACCCTTTGGTCAATCAACTTTGGTGTATTGACTTCCTTACTCCTCCCACACCTCTCATCATTCCTTACAGACTCCCTGCTTTCCTTGAATCTCTTATGCAACTCAAAACTGATGCTTGATTCATGCAAGATGGTTAAATAGCAGTCTGAAGCATTCCATAGGTTTCTGTGGCATTTTTTCCAAGTTTAAAACAGAATTTTATTGCATATCGTTCTTCCAAAGTGTCAGATTGCATTTTTGAAATTCACCAGGTGTGACAATCAGGCTTTAGTAGGGTGTATTCTAATTGCTGCTGTAGCTGTTCATTTGAACCTGAAATCATAAAAATTGGTCAGTCATCTTATAAGATGTGTAGCAATAACATACTGAATTTTCAAGAGTCTACGACAATTTTAAATGCCCATACGAAAAAACCCTGAAAACGTAGCGCATGCTGCTCGTATATATATATTAGGTTTAGCAGAAGTACACAGTTTATTTCTATTCAACAACAGTTCTAATTTAAAAAGTTCAGTTTAGCATAAGTACGCAGTTTCCATTCTTCCAGGCAGCGGTCGTATCAATACTGCTATATGGATGCACTACATGGACGCTAACTAAACGGCTGAAGAAGAGACGAGACGGCAATTACACAAGAATGTTGCGAGCAATATTGAACAAGTCCTGGCGCCAACACTCCACAAGGCACCAACTATACGACCACCTGCCTCCCATTACGAAAACTATCCATGTTAGACGAACCAGACACGCAGGACACTGCTGGAGAAGCAAGGACGAGTTCATACGTGATGTACTCCTATGGACCCCCACACATGGCCGAGCAAAAGCAGGACGACCAGCTCGAACATACTTGCAGCAACTATGTGAGGATACGGGATGTAGCCCTCAAGACCAGCCAGATGCGATGAATGATAGGGAGAAATGGGGAGAGAGGGTCAGGGATATCCGTGCTAGCGGCACGACATGATGATGATGATAATGATAAGTACCTAGTTTAGTTCTCTTTGACCTATAGATAGAAGCCTAACAAGTGCTACCACTCCGGACCGGATTGGACCCAGGAGCGATGGCAATGAACGTGAAATCTACATTCTCCAAAAGCTCCAGAATTACTGGAACCTCACCATCAAATTGTTTAATGTCATATCCAACTCACTTTTTGGGAGGGTGGGGGTCTTACCCCTCTGTTGAGAAACAGTTGGTATATTCTACAGCCCGAGCAAATTGAACAACTTATATAGAGATATAGATAAATAATATATGTATGCTTGTATGAAATTTTAAAATTTAAATAATGGGTCTCATATGGATCGCTGTATTCAAGTTCTCTGCAGTTTTATTTTACCCCTTTATATATATATATATATATATATAACAAACTTTGCGTCAGCTAAATACTATAAATCAGTCCATTTTTTATTTAAGTTTCAGCTCTTACACGAATCATAGGTGATATCATTTAATATTTGTTCAATATATATATATATATATATATAAGAATGAACTGGCAAGAACTTGATTGTAACCAAATCGGTTTAAGTCTCAGCTCTCCAAAGATATACATTATTGATCACCGATATCGAGCGCACTTAAATAAAAATTATAACGAAGTATATATATATATATATAAACGGGATCATTTAAAAATTTACAGGAAACTTTTTGGAAAAAGCATTATCCATTTTTTTAAGAATTTTTTTTTTCCTTTGTATAATTTCTACATTGTTTAGGATTGGTTTGCAGCAAATATCTTTTTAATCTCGCAAAATATATGCTTTGAGGCTATTCAAAATACTCGAAAACCAAAAATAGATATTAAAAAAGATCTTTTTGTATCTGAGAACTATGTGAAATTTACAGAGGAATATGTGATATGTACCTGGAAGCAGGCATTGGTCAAAAAATGTTCTCAATTATGCAAAACACTTTTGCGTTCTCCGGTAAAGAAAATATTCCGAGTGCAGCTGACAATAAAAACGGTTTGCCTGACAATTTCCGGGAACAGGAAAGGACCCATCAATATATTTTCAGAAGAAAAGATGCGACTCTAAACACACTCACACATATGTATATATGAAAATATAGCGTACAAGGTGGAGATATATAGTTGTTGACCTAACAATAGTAAGTAAAGTTGGTGACCGTTGTCGAGGGCGATCCGAAGGCTCCATTTTTAAAAGCTACAACACCGAGGTGTAAGAAGAGGGTGCTACATTTTTTTCTGGATTGGTCCACTTCACCTTTGATACGTACCTGATAGTGCTGAGTGTTAGGCAAGGAGGTATCAAGTGCCATTTTTTAATCTTTGGTATGCCTCGATCTGGGATCGATCCCCGGTCTCCAAGACCATTGCCGAAAACTTTACTCATTAGATCAATGGGTCGGTTTGTAACGTTATTAGTAATGATAAAAAAAGTATATGTAATTTCTACACAAGGACCTTTCAAAAAAGATAATAAAACCATTGTACTTTCGCGCACGAAATATATAGACACAGAATTAATTTATCCAACTACATGAGGAAAATTATTAGGAATATCATCATCATCATGTCGTGCTGGTAGCACGGATATCCCTGACCCTCTCTCGCCATTTCTCCCTATCGTTCATCGCCCTAGGCAGGTCTTCAGGACAACATCCCGTATCCTCACATAGCTGCTGAATGTATGTTCGTGCTGGTCGTCCTGCTTTTGCACGGCCATGTGTGGGGTCCATAAGTGTACATCTCTTATGGGATCCTCCCTGCTTCTCCAGCAGTGACGTGCATGTCTGGTTCGTCTAACTTGAATAGTTTTCGTGATAGGAGGCAGGGGGCCGTACAGTTGGTGTCTTGTGGGGTGTTACCGCCAGGACTTGTTCAAGATTGCCCGTAGCATTCTTGTGTAATTGCCGTCTAGCTTCTTCTCCAGCCGTTTTGTTAGAGTCCATGTAGTGCACCCATATAGCAGTATCGATGTGACCGCTGCCTGGAAGAAACTGCGTTTTATTTTATCGGTAAGGTCTGATTTACATATAATCGATAGCCTACTGATTGCTGTCCATGCTTTTGTTAACCTCGTGTCGATGTCCTTTTCGGCTGGTGCGACGCTGCTTCCTAGGTAAGTGAATTTGTCTACTAGTTTAAGAGGGGTTCCGTCTAGAGTGGAGATGTCCCTCGTTTGATTATAGCATATATATATTCCGTTTTGTGTGCATTAACATAGAGGCCTATGCCTGTGGCTGCTCGTTCCAAACTATGCAGTAGTTTTTCGGCTTGGTCGGGTGTATTTGCCAGTATCGCTATGTCATCGGCGTAGTCGGCGTCGGTAATTGTTTTTGCGGGGTACCTTCTGCTTATTTTCATCGTCAGCTCGAAGCCATTCTCTCTGATTTTGTCAATCGACGTACAGATATTATATTAAAATTGGAGATAGTAAAAAAAGTCGTGGAGATAAGACAGGTGATGAATAATGCCAACTGTGCATGGAAGAAAAACTTGCAATAGTTTCCTATAATAATTCTAATGAATTACTCAACCAAATGTCATACTTAATGTTAGTAGGCGTAAAAATGCTGTGTTACTTGGTAGGTAAAATATATTTTTTTCTTTCGGGTTTCTTTTTTTAAATGCTAACTTTTAATACTTTCTGGTGTCTCTTAGTCAACAAAATGTACTTTATCCTAACCCTCTTTAATTAGAGTAGCCCTGATGATCTGGTTCAGTAAATCCTAGGTAAATTACTTATGACTCTGTAGGTATAAAAACGACTAATAAGTAAAAGACAACGAGAGATGACACAAAGATACGAGGAGAGTATATATATATATATATATATATATATATATATATATATATATACTTTCTTTAAAGAAAAAACCAAAGACCGGTTATTTTAGGATTATAAATTTATTTCCATCCGGGAAAATTTAAATGTTCAGCTTTTGAATGATTTTCTTGTCCTGAAGGAATTACTCCCATCTCTGGTTTAATTGGACCGAATAATACCTATATATATATATATATATATATATATAAAAGAGCTAGGAACCAAAGTCGAGGTGGAACCAAAGGCTCACTTTTCAAAAGCTAATACACTGCTATTCTTTTCCCTGGATTGCTCCATTTTATACCTTATAAGACTGAGTTTTAAGCAATGAGGAAGCAAGAACCATTTTTTGAGTCTTTGCTCTGACTCGACCTAGGATTGAACTCCGGTCTCACGGGCCTTTGGTGAACACTCTAATACCGTGGTTCAAATATTGAGGTACATGTGGATGCCCTTAAATGTACGTATATATGCATTCTGTTATATTGTAATGTCAAAATATTTGTGTATTTATCTTTTGCAGTAAATATTCTCAATAACCTATTCAGAATTTTACAAGACACAAACAATAAAGGCCATAATCATTAATCCTTTGCATTCGTCCTGTTACGTCAGATAATAATTAGACTCTTCAAATCAATTCTATCCGAGACTTTGTCCATTCGTTCGTAGAGAAGTCACCCCCAACCCCGTAACTGTTGAACTGCAACGTGAAAAACAGACCAGTTTTGATAGGGGAAACATTAAAGGAATAAAGAAAACGACGGTTTTGATGCATTGAGGACAGTCAAACAAGGAAGAGACAGCTACTTCATCTAACATCTCCGACTCAACCAAAAGCTGAGGAATAACGTGATGAAAACAACAAAGGCTACTTTGAAATGAGGTAGCAACTTCGCTTTACATCTTTAGCGACTACCAAAACGCTCTGGAATACTGTGATGAAAACAACAAAGGCTACTTTGAAATGATGTGGCTACTTCACCTCAAATCGTTAGCGACAAGTTTAAGAGGTTTACATAAATAGTTTCTCTTCTCTTGCACAGGTTGCCATACAGAGGTTAAAGGGTTCAGTGTGCCTTACTATTTAACAATAGTTTGAATAATTGAATGTATATATTTCCAAAGAATTAAGAAATACATTAATCAGTTGCCGAGGACTGTTCAACCATGCTCGTCACTCCCTGAAACTGTCACGTGGTTAAAATGGCGGTCGTAAAATAAAAATATGCACCTGAATATGGTATGTACATTGTTTGCTATCCCAGCAAAGAACTACAACAGTTGGGGTTAAAGCGACTAATAAGTAAAAGACAACGAGAGATGACACAAAGATACGAGGAGAGTATCCTCGTGGTGTAATGGTTAAAGTGTAACATTAAGGTTCAAAAATATACGACCAAGATACGAACACGTGAAATGTACATAGGGAATCCCGAAATACACGAAACTGGTTCAGGTTCG
>CAUZXS010004756.1:22500-87500 GCA_963585895.1 Sepioteuthis lessoniana | reverse complement strand
TTTCTATGCTGACGTTTCCATCTGCCTCTCACCACGCGCGGCACCCGCTGCAAGACCTCGGCGAGCTCTGAAAGTCAACCGTCTTCTTCGGACGCTAAAACTCGACTCACTGACTTTTCTCAAATCCCCCAAATCCTCCGCGCACGCTTCAGGTGCATGACGTCATTCACATCCCCCTGGTCTCATTTACTATCTGGGATTTTTATTTTGACATCTCTGAATGACACATCCTCCCCGCGTGCACGTGAACACTTGCGCTCATGTTGCACCTAACTAACCCATACGCTATGCGAAAGGTTCTCAGCCTAAACTAAACCGAAAGGCAAGATATATAAAACGATATCGCTCGGCATAATGTGCAAACAAATTAATCTTAACTTATTTAAAAATGAAATTACCTACTAATTCAGTGCAAACAAATTGACTGATGTTGAATTGTAATTGTTATGCAGAAATAGTATAACAATTTAACTGTGTTCGAAATTGTTATCTGAAAATGTGTTTACAAATCATATATGTTCAATATATGTATAAACAGTACTTGGCATTAAATTGTTATCTGAAAATGTGTTTACAAATTATATATGTTCAATATATGTATAAACAGTACTTGGCATTAAATAACATACAAATTTGATTAGTGGTAGAACATAACCCAACCAAAACAAACTACGTCTTCATAATCATCATCATCATGTCACGCTACTAGCACGTATTTCACTAACTCTCTCTCTCTCTCTCTCTCTCTCTCTCTCTCTCTCTCTCTCTCGTCATTTATCTCTATCCTCCATCGCTTCCGGCAGGGCTTCATGACTATATCCTGTGTTCATACAGAACTATTGTAGATAAGTTCTTGTTGGTCATCCAACACTTGCACGTTCGTGTGAAGGAGAGATCGTTGCTCATGAGATCGTCTTTACTTCTCCAGTAACGTCCTGCATGCCTTGTTTGTCTTATTTAGATGGTTCGAGAGATGGGAGGTAGGTGGCCGTAGAGCTGCTCTTTTGTGGAATGTTGCTTTCAGGATTTATCCAATATAGCTCGTACTAATTGTGCAATTCCTGTCAAGCATTTTCTCTATATGCTTTGTTAGCATCCATGTGGTGCATCCATAGAGTAGAACTGACATGACAGTTGCTTGGAATAAATAAAGACCTTTACTTGCTGGAAGTTTACAAGGAGTTTAAAAGGTCGTTGGCAGAGTTTCCATGATATAATGGCTAAATTGCTAAACTGCGAACAAGTTCGAATTCCAGTTGCACTATTGCGCTCACATTCAGACTAATACCTTTAGGAATCGTATGAACTCCTTGTCCCCAAAAGTAAGGATTAAATAGTATTACTAATCTTTTTTCTATAAGGATGGCTTTGGTATGAAAATAACCCATCAAGGTTGATATTGTTTTATCATGGTAAGGAAGAGATACACAGTGAAATAGAGTTGATTATTTATTAACTGAAGTGGTACTGTCCGACAAGTATTATAAGTTTCGCGCAGTGGTTGTTACGTCCGAAGTTGGTCTTACTACTGACCGAGATCTTTCTGTATCAACGTGCTTTAGAAATACAACGCCATTTATACCTCCTAGACACCAGAAGTCACGTGGTACGAGCCACTATACAACAGATATGCCTTTAACAAAGAAGAAAAAGCAAATTAAATGGAGTTGAAAAATTATATTGGAATGAAAGCTCTGGTCTCTTTGTTTAATGGTATATAACCTTCGTGGATTTTTTAATACCAAAGCCATATTTGTCGAATGATAGTAGTGGTGCAATTCCACCAATACATGGGGGTGGTAGTGAGGAAGTAAAGACATTTTCAAAGATATCAGTCCGGAAGTGGGTGTTATAGCGCAAGTGGAGTTCGAACTCAGTTGCTACTTTGTTGAAGTCCATCACGTTGACCACTTCATCACAGAGACTCATCCTGAAAAAAAATTAATGATATGAATTGCTGATTGGAGATGTTTACTTAATACGGTAATACTAAAAGATAAAGATTTGGTTTAGCTAACCCAATGAAGTCTCCAGTGTACTCCATACATCTTAAAACCCAATGAAGAGCATTGTTTCCATGGTAGGTGTATTGCAGATGAAGAGTGAGTTCAGTGTATATGTTTGTTTCCGCGGTTAACGAAAGCATGGTCAGCTATCAATAGGCTATCGATTATTTGGAAATCAGACCTAACCGATAAAATGAAACGCAGTTTCTTCCAGGCAGCGGTAACATCGATACTGCTATATGGGTGCACTACATGGACTCTAACAAAACGGCTGGAGAAGAAGCTAGACGGCAATAACACAAGAATGCTACGTGCAATCTTAGATAAGTCCTGGCGGCAACACCCCACAAGACACCAACTGTACGGCCACCTGCCCCCTATCACGAAAACTATTCGAGTTAGACGAACCGGACATGCAGGACACTGCTGGAGAAGCAGGGACGAACTCATAAGAGATGTACTCTTATGGACCCCCACACATGGCCGTGCAAAAGCAAGACGACCAGCACGAACATACATTCAGCAGCTATGTGAGGATACAGGATGTTGTCCTGAAGACCTACGTAGGGCGATGAACGATAGGGAAAAGTGGTGAGAGAGGGTCAGGGTAGTCCGTGCTACCAGCGCAATATGATGATGATGATGATGATGATGATGTACATTTCACATATTCATGTATGGCTATGTTACAATTAGTTTTTCTACTGTTTCTAAACAGTTTATCATCATCATGTCGAGCTATCAGCACGGATATCCCTGGACCTTTATCGCTACCCTTCCCTATCCTCCATTGCTTCCGGCAGGTCTTCAGGGCTACATCCTGTATCGTTACAGAGCTGTTGTATGTAGGTTCTAGCTGGTCGTCCTGCCTTTGCTCGTCCATGTAAAGGGATTCACAAGAGTACGTCACTTATGAGTTCGTCCCTACTTCTCCAGCGTGTTTCGTTCGTCTAACTTGGAAAGTTTTCGTGTGACTTCTGCAGATGAGAAAAAAATAAAAAAAACAGCTATCGAAAGATTTACATGACCCACAACCAAACCACCTGTCCAAACCGCATGGCTCTTCACAGTTAGATAGTATATATTACTGCTCTCAAGCACTAAAAATTCTATTCAATATTTATCATTTGTTTGCAGAGAGTGAAGAGGTTACAAATATTGCTATTTATCACTAACAATTTTATTAAATATCACACATTTGTGTACACACACTAAAATAGTCAAAAAAGTTGTATTTTTCACAATGAAATTTAGCATAAAGTATTTGTTTGCACACAATTAAAATGTCAAACAGTTCTATTTGACTCAGAGGTGGTTATATCTGGTCCTACCACTCCGGGCTAGACAATGGAAATGAAGGTGTATTTTACATTTTCCAAAGCTTCAAGACTGGAGCCTTATCATCAGATTATTTAGTGCTATATCCAAGATATTCGTTGCGGGGAGTGGGGGTCTTAACCCTCAGTAGAAATGCAATTGTTGTATTTTACACCCGCAAGCCGACAACGTTGAGAGCCTTAGATCAGCTTAGTTTGGTACAAGACCTGAACTACGAGGCGTCTAACATATCTCTACTGTTCTGACTACTGATTTTGAAGACGGTGGCTGTATCATCAGCAGAGAAGTAAGACTCAAAGATATGGATGTTTTTTTTTATTACAAAAACTACAGTTTATGGTGAGGTTTCGTTTCAGGAGATCAAAGCGTATGAAGTACTTCTTTTTGCTATCAATCCCTGCTTCACTCTGACGTGGTGAAGCAGTAACTGTTAGGGTCCCATCTATAATTCAGGTTGATCTGTTTTTAAATTAATGATATTAAGAATTTTTGATACCATATAACTGTGAAAATAGTTGTTGCTTTTTTTTAAATTAAAAATTGTTATTTAAACCTATAATTCCTTCCTAAAGATTATTGTTAGTTCCGTGAAACTATATGACAGCGAAGAACTTAATAGTGTAAAAAAGGAATACTTTAAAATATCCAACTGCGAGCAAATTATTTGTATTTGATGGGAATTCTTGAAACCATATCACCGTAGGAAAATTCTTTACATTTAATAGGAATACTTGATATCACATAGCTGTGTGCAAAATCTATGAAGAAATAATTACAAAAAATATATATAAGCATCATCATTATGATGACATGCTGCTAGCTCAGATTTCCCAGACCCTCTCTCTTTCAATTCGTCTCTATTGTCCAACGCTCCCGGCAGACTTTCTAGGCTACATCCTGTATCAGTATTGGATTGTTGTAAATTGGTTTTAGCTGTTTTCCCAACAATTACTCGTCAATGAGAAGGGGTCCATAGGAGTGCATCGCTAATGAGATCGTCCTTACTTCTCCAGTAGTGTCCCACATGTCTAGTCCGCTTTATTTGGATGGTTTTCAAGATGGGTGGGTGGTTGGTGGCTGTACATCTGCAGTTTTGTGGGATGCTGCCTCCAGGATTTGTTTAATACAGTGCGTAACATTCTTGTGCAATTGCCGTCAAGCTTTTTCTCTATACTCTTAGTCAGCGTCCATGTAGTGCATCCATATAGCAGTATTTATACAACCACTGCTTGGAAAGAGGTTTGCCCAGTCAGCTGGGGCTGTAGAATACACTGACTGCACCTCTGCAGAGGGGTAAGACCCCCCCCCAACGAGTGTCCTGGATATGACACTAAACAATCTGATGGTGAGGTTCCAGCAGTGCTGGAGCTTTGGGGAATTCGGAGTACCCCTTCATTGCTATCGCTCCCAGGTCCACTCAGGCCAGGAGTGGTAGCACCTGAAAGGGCCCTATATATGGGTTAAATAGAACCAACTGCATACTTATACTAAACTGAATTGTTTGAGTAAACTGAATAGCTTGAAATAGAAATGTTTTAGACAATTAAACCGTACTTACATTTAAACTGCGTGCTTAACTGAATTATTTCAAATAGAACTGTTTTTCGATATCAAAACTGTATTTACACTTAGCTGAATTGTTACATATAACTGCTTGAATAGTTTGAAATAGAAATGTTTTTGACCATTAAACTGTGTACTTATGCTAAACTGAATGGTTTGAAATAGAACAGATTATTTACATAAAAATGGATTTGGCGTTAAATAACCTACAAAGGTTGATATGCCATAAAACCCAGTAAACCAAACTTGGAAAAAGTGTCTTTTTATTTTATCGGATATGTGTGACTTCCATATGACCGATAGTCTATCGATAGCTGTCTATGCCTTCGCTAGTCACGCATTAATTTCATTTTCGGTTGATGAGACGTTGATTCCAAGACCGGTAAAATTGTCCCCTAGTTTCAGAGAACCACCGTTCAGTATAGAGATGTCACCTCTTTGATTAAAGCATATGAACGCCCTATTGTGTGCATTCACATGGAAGCATTTGCCACCCACTGCTCAATCGAGGAATTTGGCCTGGGTGGGTGCATTTGCCAGAAGCACTAAATCATCAGCGTAGACCGCGTCCGTAATAGTTTGTGTATAGTGTCATCTGCTTCTTGCCTTTGCTAAAGTAAAGCCATTTTTTCTTCATGAACGAAATTTTGTAAATTCTGTGCATAAAGTAACCCTAGATAGTTTGCCGTGCCATTAAAACGTACCAATCTTTCATTGTGTGCAATGTGTTTAAATTCAAACTTTGTTACTGTGTGCAAATAAATAACTATTATTTGATAGAAATATTTGCTGGAAACCATATGAGTATTCGTAATAGATATGACTATTTATAACCACATAACTGCGTGCAAAATATTTGTATTAGATTGGAATACTTGAATTCATATAACTGGCTGCCATTTATTTGTATTAGATAAAAAAATATCTGTGTGCAATCTACTCCAAAGAAATTGATGCTCAAAATAAAATATAATGAACGTCATTCCCTAACCCCAGAGCAACACCCCCAAAACCCTTGAAACAACGACGAAATGTAAATATAAATGTACAATGCTTTCAAATACTGCACCAGACTGTTCGTATTTCATATAATGTTAATACACTTTGAAATGTATGGATCCAACGGTCCCTCCAACGATGTGTAAACAGGATAGATTAGGCTCTTTATCTTTGCTATGGTAACCAATATCGAACTCATGAGTGATGTTCTCCAAGGGGCTCCTTTACACGGACACACCAATATTGTTCATCCAGCTAAACTTTACATTCGCCTCCTTTGCAGATACTGGGTGTCGTCAGGAGGTGCCCGTGGTGTAATGGTTATCGTCGTAGGAAATGAACACGGCGAAATGAGTTCAAATCCTGGACCAGGCTCATTGCATTTCACATAGCCCTAATACCTTTGGGAAAGGTATGAATCCAATTATTCTCCCTCCAACTATGGGTAAAATAGTAGGACAGACTAGGTTCTTCAGCCTCGGTGAGGCTTCTAGTCTAGGAGAAGGAAAATTCTGAATTCAAACCTGTTAAACTCCGCTTAAAAATTGACCTTGTGTCATATCCTGCCCGAGCGGAGGGGTTGGGTAAATATAGATACTGGGTGTCGTCTAGTAGACTTATCAACAGCGATGGCAAGAGAGAGAGAGAGAGAGAGAGTATCCAGGACTCTTCTCGGTATTCTGGCCGTTTTCAATAATGCTATTGTTTGGATGGTCTCCTATTATTATTATTATTAACTTACTTCTGTCCCTACCCCTAAACAGAAGCGAATTCAAAATGCAGTCAAGACATTACGTGCACTTACGGACTGATACCCTTGGGAAGGATACAAACCTTATCTCCCTTGCCATGAGTAAAAGAGTACTACGACCTTTTTCTACTAGGATGGTTTGGGCATTAAATAACCCACGGAGGTTGATATAGCATTAAATAAAGAAACTAAAAAAAACAGAGCTTAAAAATAAAATGATGAAGGCCTTACAGAAGAGTTTCTCTCAAATAGAACGAAATAAACAATCCGTATAAAAACCATAAGATTTTTTGCTTCTTAATTCGGCAATTGTTTTATATTTGAGCACGTATACAAACCTAAATAATCTCCAACATAAACTTTCTATGTTACTCCTTCAGACTAATGCAAGAATAAGAAGAAAGCTAAAAGCCCTCACGACCAGCCATTTGGAACAGTTTTTCTACTGTTATATAATTGCGAAGGATTTTTTTAATTATCATTTTTCGTTTTGTATATCTTGCCTTTCGGTTTAGTTAGGCTGAGAACCTTTCGGCTTAGTGCATGGGTGAGCTACGTGCACACATCAAGTGCAGGTGTTCACGCACGCGGGGGAAGGATGTGACAATCACACATGTCACAATAAAAAAACCCAGATAGGAAATATGACTGGGGATATGCCCGGAAGCGACGAGCTGAGGATTTTGGGATTTGAAAAAAAGGAGTTAGTTGAGATTTGGACTTAGATGGGGTGAGTTGATTTTCGGAGCTCACCGAGGTGAGACCAGTTTGGGTCTACGGGATGCCCGTGCTATGGTTGAGTCAGTGAGTTGTGAGCTGACGATGTCCGAACAGTCAGCATGGTAAGAAATTGTGTCTCTCTCTCCTCATGTCGGAAAACTTTAAACTCAAAAAGGTAAATAAATGATTCGTACCTGAACCAATTTCGTGTTTTTCGGATTCCTATATGCGTATGAACATTATGAACGTTTTATGCATGTGGATATCTTGGTCGTATTTTTGGACCAATATATTACACTACAAAGATGAGCCAAAACTTTTTGCAATATTTCAGCCTATCTGTGTTTCATATTTCAAGTACTTCTATTCCCAAAGTCTATTTTACGCAGGTGTCGATTCATGATTCTATGGAAGAACTATGTTTTGTCGACAATGTATATGTACTTTTGCTTGGCTGTTGTTCAACAATTTCAATCAAAAACTCTTCCTACACAACGGAACGTCTCTCTGACCTTACTTTGGCTTCGAGGCTCAGGTCACCTTCCTTGAAACATCTGAATCAGTTTTGTACCAGACGTTCGTTGACAGTTCCTGGAAGTTCTAGATTATTGATTTCTTTAGCTGCTGCTATTGTAACAGGGAGCGTAAAATCACACCGATTGCTATTTTTCCAGCACGTATTAGAGGCATAAAAATATATATAATTAATGTTTAACTGTTATATACGAAAATAAAGAAGTAACTATTCAGAAACAATTGAATGATTAACTGAAGATACAAGTTGCTATCATTCATCAGTGAAAATTTAAAAAAAAACAAACTTTTTGACTCAACCTGGTAAATTGAAAAATTGCAAGACATTTGCAACAGCTTAGTATTTTTTCGGTAGCTCATGACCCATACGATGGTGAGTTACGCGCTGATAAGGACATTGAACGATAGATTAAGCAAAAGTCTACTTCAAAGAGTGAATTACACTAGAGGAAACAATGGCGACAGTTCGTCTAATAAGGCGCTGGTAGTATGCAAAAAACAAAAAAACAAAACTAAAACAAGAAGAAAACTAAGCAAAACAAAAAAACAAACAAAAAATACCGATTTTTTTTTTCTCTATTTCACTTCTATTTTATTTTCTCTCGGTGTTTGCGTGTCTCTGCTCCAAGTGAACGCAATAGAAACACAGAGTTATATATATATATATATATATATATATATATATATATATATATATATATATAAATTTATATTATTACGAAACATTTTCAATATGCCAAGGATCAGTTTGTCATGTGTGTAGCAGGTTTATACATAAGTATATATACAGACACGTATATATATATATATATATATATAAGTGAACATGTGGGTGTGTGGTTGCGTGCGCGCACGCACACACACGCGCACCCACACACACTCACACACATATATATATATATATATATACGAAATTTGTCTGAAATCTAACAATTTGTTTCACTTCCATATAATAAGCTACAAGATGTGCTTTTAAAATACACCGCACCGAGTTTACTGTTTTTTCCCATCTTTCTTTGTCTGGCACTGCTGGAAGGATTCTTCTAGGATACCCCTCAGCTCACTCATTGCAGCCCTCCTAATAGCATCCATACTTTCAAAACAGGTCCCTTTGAAGATCTCCTTGAGCTTGGGAAAACACACCGAGCAAAGGTAGGAGGACTGAGAAGACGTTCCATTTCGGCGAATTTTCCTCTCTGCCAAGAGATTCCGAAATGTTGGCTGATAATTTTTCAAACATTCCTTTTTCATATCTAGCTTACATACAATTATCCGATCAGTCAACACAACATATTCTTTAATCTCTCGACGTTCACCTCAGTCCTACTTGTTGAAGGTCTCCCGCTCCTAGAGTCGTTCACCTCTTTGTGTTCTACTTTGAACCTCATGTCACTCACCCATGTTTTTCAGTGGTTGAGCTTTCACCGGATCCAAAAATTCAGCTTTTTTCATTCCTCTGTGCTCATAGTTAAAAGAACTGAAAAAGTACACCAAATCCCCTTACTTCTTCAGACAAAACTCTTATGTGTGTGTGTGTATGTGTGTGTGTGTACACGCGTGCGCACGAGTGTGTGTATGTGAGTGTGTATACGTGTCTGTGCACAAGTATGTATTTGTCGCTGCCTCCCACCAGAACGGAAATATAAGAGAAAAAAGGGAAATCATTATAACGTTATGTAAATATAAAAATGCTGCAGAAACAAAATAGAGCATGTATCATGCAGGAATTATTACATCCTGAGAACATTTTGAAATATATATATATATATATATATATGTGTGTGTGTGTGTGTGTGTGTGTGTGTGTGTGTGTGCGTGAGTGTGTGAGAAGTTCTCAGAACGTCAGGGATGACTATATTTTATTGCATCGCCAGTGGTACAGGAGACCTTTGTTCAATCCCAGGTTGCATCATACCAAAGACTTTTAAAATGGTACTTGATACCTCCTTGCTTTACACTCAGCGATAAAAGGTACGCACTAAGCTTAAAGTGGAGAAATCCAGGGAATGGAGTTGTGCCCTCCCCAACACCTTGGTGTAGTAGGTATTGAAAAGGGAGCCTTCTGGTTGCTCTCGACTACTTATATGTAGAAGCGGTTAAGTTTAAATATATATATGTATGTATAATTCTAATTTATAACAAAAGGTACTGCGTAAATATTTAATCGAAAATACCTAACACTCATTAAAAATGTATCCAAATCTCTGACTAGAATAATATTCCTTTTTAAGTAGCCATGACCCATTAAGTTTGCAACTTAGATATAAAATAATTGAATAGAATTCATTATTACTTCGGATGAAAAATCCGGAACTGCAAATAGAAACACGTTTCGTTTATGAATAAACAATTTCTATTTTTTATCGTCTTATTTAAAAGATATATGTAAGCTTTTTTAAAAATATTATTCTGATTTTATTTATTTATTTATTTACTTATTTTTGCTGGGTTATGTTAAAAAGACAATTGCTCAAATTATTAAGCGAAAGGGAAAGAAAAACTAATTCTATTTAATTAACAGAAAATTGGACTGTTTTAAATTCAGTGATTCATTCAAAAGGTAAATCAGGCAAAAATAAATTCATTATGTGTCAGGTAAAAATGATTTATTGTATTTTTTCTTCTTCTAATTTTGTTTTAAGTTCGTGTAATCCCATTACACTACCTACACTATTTTTAAATTGGTAGAAAAATGTCTCGGTATTTTTTCAATAAACTTGATGTTTCTTTGTCCAGAAAAGCAGAGAATTTTCTCATGATTTTAAGGTTTCATGTTTCTGTATATAAAGATGAAAATATTTGGTACTTCGATTGATTTAAGGATTGGTTTCTTCGTTTTAAAGGCACATCAATATTCATGGGTTATTTCATTCCATCCTCGTAGAAGAACAGTAATGGTATTATATAACCCAAAGGTAGGAGTATGAGGGTGTTCATTATTTTCCCAAGGATATTAGTCGGAAAGTGAACGTGATGTTACGACTGGCGTTAGAAATCGCTAACTACAACGTTAGAGTTCAACACGTAAGCAACTTCACCACGGTGATACCCACTTGGTTTCAAAAGAAATTCACGATGCTAGATAAGTAAAAAAAAATATTCAAAACCATTTCAAATTTATAGAATCAAATGAATAAAGAAGATTAATATTAAAGTAGACAAAAATTCTGAGTTTTGAGTTAGGGATTTTTATGGTCAGATCCTTTACATCAGTTTGACTCGGTTGGGGCTAGGAATACACCAATTGCATCTCTTCTGATGGGTAAGACTCCACCGACTTTGACCTAGATATAACACTAAACAATCTGATGGTGAGCATCCAGGAATGCTGGAGCTTTGGATAATGCGGAGTAGCTCTTCATTGCCATCGTTCTCAGGTCCAAAGTGGACCTGAGAACGATGAGACCTGAGTGGTATCACCTGATAGAGTTCTATCTATGGGTAAAATTGAACTGTTTTACATTTAAACTGTGTTCTTATACTAAATGTTGTATATTGACCTCCGACCCGGCCGGACTGTCAAAATAAGAAATGCACCTGTGTAAATAACAGGTGCATCCGGTCGAGGAATATCAGAATATAACCTTGACCGTGGACGGGTTGAATGAGTGCGATTTGTGACGTCCGCAAGAAGAAGGTGGACGCCGAATTATATAACTCGGTGCACAGGAAATTCATTCAGTTGGAGATAAGATGCGGTAGAGAGAACCAGTACCCAGAGAGGCTGGTCCGAGGCACCCGGTGGAGCAGCCCAGGAGAACGGTAAAAAAACGCTGTTATGGCCATAGGAGTGGGGTTCTGTTCTGTTGCAGTTCTGTTCGGTCTCCAATTCTCTCTCACACACAACCCTTTCAATAAAGCGAGAGGAATATTTTTCTAAAGAACTGTGTCGCTCGTCTTTATTGTGTCGTTGTTATGATTCTGCATGCATCTGCATATGAGTATGCAACACTAAACTGCATTTTTTTTAATAGAACAGTTTTTACGTTTAACTGTGTGTCATGAAATGTCTGGTGTAAACAAACATTGCTGATGTTTAATTGAATTGTTATTGATACATAAATATACTTAGAACCATTTGTCTTTGTTGACAAACTAAACAGAATTGATTGAAATAGAACTGTTTTATCATTTAACTGTATTTAAACAAATGACCTTAACTGTATGAAAAAATGAGCTCAAGGTCGTTTAAAAATTGTATCAACAAAATGTGTTTAGAAATCATGTATCTAATATGTATGTATAAAAAGGATTTGGCATTAAATAACCAACAATAGTTGATATGCCATAAAACAAAACCAAAACTAATTTACACCAATTAATATAAACAATGGATATAATTAGTAAGTAATTAAAAGAATAAAATAAGTTGTTAAATCATCACTTATATAGATGTCTGCTTTGTGAATAGTCTTGTTTTGTAAGCCTATAGTTTTAATTTTCGTTATATATATTTACTGTTTTGAGATAGGAAATATGTTTTTTTAAGAACGTGATTGTTTTATCAACTTTGAATATAGCAGCCATATTCTAAATTGTGGATTGCACTTTTCCCTTCAATTCTTTCTCTTTACTCTAGCGACCTCGGGTGGTGTAAAGGTTAGCATGTTAAAATAGCAAACCTACAAGAGTGAGTTCGATTCTCATTGGGTGCCCCATTCATGCGGCCTTGTGCTACATCTAAGCAAAAAGCTTTGTAAATTACTTTTCTTTTCAATTCCGCTCCCATTAGTACTTCCTCCTACTCAGTATATAAAAGTACAGGAGGTGCCCGTGGTGTAGTCGTTATCGCCGTAGGAAATGAACACGGCGATACGATTTCAAATCCTGGACGAGACTGATTGCATTTCACATAGCACTAATACCCTTGGGAAAGGTATGAATTCAATTATTCTCCCTCCAGCTATGGGTAAATAGTAGGACAGACGAGGTTCTTCAGCCTTGGTGAGGCAACTAGTCTAGGAGAAGGAAAACTCTGAATTCAAACCTGTTAAACTCCGCTTAAAAATTGACCTTGTGTCATATCCTGCCCGAGCGGAGGGGTTGGTAAATAGTATATAAGAGTACATGACCATTCATTGTATTCGTCATTTCATTATTTGCTCCCCTGGTATGATCTCTAGTTCTGGCCAAAAGTACTTGGGAAAAGTACGGCGCCTTTCTAAACTCATTCTATCAAAAACTCAAACGATTTGTAGGAATACTTGAACGAACCTGAAAATGAATTGGCAAACACCAAGCTTCTGGCGTACAGAGAGTAACTTTTGTAAAAGGGAAAATGCCACACACACACACACACATATATATATATATATATATATATATATATATATATATATATATATATATATATATATATAGAAAGAGAGAGATAGCAAGGAATTAAACGAAGCCTTATTGCTTTGCCTATGTTTTAGGTGACCTGTACTTATGCCTCTAATGTATTTAAGCAATTGACAAACTGACCTGCGTCCTCACATTTACATCTATTTTTGTCTCTCTTTATTTATTTGTCTATTACGTATAATCATGTAGACTTTCGCAAAATAAGCATTTCATCGTTCAACCCAAGGCTAAAATGTGATCAAAAGAAGCTAAGAAAAAAGAGGCGTGTTAGACCAATTTTTCATATGAGGAAGGTCTGTCCTTCATCACTTTGTGTTTTATTTTGGCTCTCATACAAATTACTTTTGCCGGTGGTAAATAAACTCCCACTAAAGTCAGTACACATACGCACAGATTCACACACGGACGCACACATACACAAAGCTCTCTCTCTCTCTCTCTCTCTCTCTCTATATATATATATATATATATATATATATATATATATATATATATATTTCAATCCAGTAAATCCAGGATAGGGAATAATTCCTATCAGGACAAATAAAATATTCAAAAATAGAATTTTAAATTTAAATAATCCTGGTAAAGAGCTCAATGTAAATAAAATCCACAGAGCAAATAATTCATTTTCAAAAAAAAAAAAAAAGCTAACAATCGGTCACATTAGGATAATAAATTTATTTCTATCCTGTTAAAAGCATTCACATAAATCAATGCTCTAAGAAAAATTAACAGGACTTCATCAGATCAAATAGAAAATGGAAATAAAATGAATTTTACACATTTACAACCAGACAAAAAAAACAACTATTTCTCCTATCGATTAAAGCTAGCTTGAACGTTCAAGTCACAATAAGTAGCAAGAATTATGACAAGTAAAACTACATCTGGTTTTTTCCTACTTCAGTTCCAGTAACACATGTTAAAAATTCAAACATTTATTACAAAATTATTCAGATAATCTAAATTTAGTATATTATTTTTATCATAAAAACCCAAACAACTAAAACTAATGTTAATTATGGTCAAACCGCCCCAAATAACAATAATAATAGAATAAAGCTTACTTTTATAAATTACAAATCCCAATATTTTTACCAATTTAATAAATCATAGTTAAACATTTTCTATTTATTTATTCGCTTAATTAAAAAAAATAGTCTAAATTTAGTTTTATGCCTACTTCTAGCTATTAAATCACATCTCTGATTTGATAAGTTACCAGGATAAGGGTATAACATGATTTTTATTTTTTTTTCCAGACACAAATTACATCTCCAACCAAAGCAGTTCGGAGAAGGTAGATCGTTTCAATATTCTACATAGAATTTCCCTTATTTTTCAACCTACAAAAATGTTTGCATAAAGCCGTTTGATTTTTTCAAGCGTTCATGAGATAACGAATGGATATGATTTTTAAATCTTAATTTCCATCTGTACAAAGAATGGAATATATATATATATATATATATATATATTTATATATATATATATATATATATATATATATATACAGGCTCACCCCCCCAAAAAAAACAGAAGCCATAAACTTTTTATTACTTCTACAAAAATTAAGCAAAATAATTCTTGGATACTCGAAATTCTGTCTGCGTATGAACATGTTGGTGAATACTATGGTCCCAATTTTTCATTCACAGAATCTACCTCATATCCTGCAAAAAAGAAAAGGCTAGAATTGAATTCATGAATTTCAGTCAAAAATATATGGGTTCTGATTTTTGGTCACCCTATATATATATATATATATTTAAACATATAAGGATATACCCAGACCCTGAAAAATTGTTAAAAAAGAGATGTGAATTAATAGCTAGATGTAGACATAGGAACAAATTTAAACTATAGAAAAATTATCATAGATAATACTTAAATTAAAAAAAAAAACATAGGATTAATTTGCGATCTCAGGTAAATGAATAAAAAAAAATAGAATAAAAAAATGTGTACGTACTCTTCAATGGAGGGGTAACTGAATTAATAGGCAAGAAAATAAAATTGAAATTATAAAAAAAAAATTAAATTTAAATTCTGAAATTAATTTAATATAAGTATTACAGTATCTTTTCGTAAAGTTATAAAAGAAAGTTATATTTATCTAAATTAGTATTAAATCCGGAGTTTTAAGTCGAAATGTATTTAGATTTTTAAAAAAAATACTATAATTCCAACCGGCAATAATTTAAAAAAAAACCGGAAGTGGGCTAAATGAGCAGAAAACTCTTCACCCCTCTTCTATCCCCTCCCACCCTTCTTTCCTGTGTCTATTCTGATTTATTTTATCCATAAGATCTGAAGAAGTCCTGTTAATTTTTGGGGTGTTTTTGATTTATATCAAAAACCCATAACAGGATGGAAATAAATTTATAATCCTAATGTGACCGGTTACTGTCTTTTCTTAAAGAATTTATTGCTCTGTAATGTCAGTTACATTGAGCTCTTTACCAGGAAAACTTAAATGTTCACTGTTGAATGGTTTTTTTTCCTGATGGAATTACTCCCAACTCCGGTTTAACTGGACCGAATAATACTACACACACACACACACACACACACATATATATATATATATATATATATATATATATATATATATATATACAATTATTATTTGTGTAGTGGTTATCCACATAGGAAATGGATAAAGCAAACTGAGTTCTAATACTGGACGAAGCGGTTTGCATTTCACTGGACACTAATTCCATTTGGGAAGATAGGAATCCAGTTGTCAGTAAGATAGACTGGGTTATTTAACCTTGGTACGGTAACCAGTCATGGAGAAGAAAACATTCAATTCACTGAACTCCGTTCAAAAACTCTGATTTTGTTGCTTCTTACTCATCCGGAGGGATATTATATATATACATATATATATATACCGCGTGGGTATACATATCTATCTATCTATCTATCTATCTACCGCGAGGGTACATATATATATTTTCAATCCCAACTTCGCGAATCTATCCTGTCAGGCCATAATGAACAGTTGTGTTACAAGAAAACAGTCTGTCTGTGGATGACAATATGTATATATATGTGTGTGTTTGTGTATGTATATATATACTTTTTATACTCATTCCATGATTCTGATGGCGTGGAAAAAACAAACAGATGATACAATTTGTAAATAAAAAGATATAACCCAAACTGATATCTGGGAAAAAATTCCATGAAAAAAAGAAAGACTAAAAACATACGTACTACTTGAAAACAATCAACGAATAATGTACGCCTATTCACACAAGAAAAGCACCGACAAAATTCCTTAAGCTAAGTGGGTTAAGCACTCGAACGGGGAATTGCCGGCTGGAACCTACGCGTAAATGCAAATCTCTTCTGATGAATTGAGCACACCGGTAGCCGATTGCGTATATGCAAAATATATACGTAAAAAAATTCCTCCGCTTACGCTGGGAATGACGATAGCTCAGGAGTAAAATAAGCCGGATTACGATACTAACTTGAAGCATTTCGTGTGTCTAGCCACACTGAAGAGTTGTAATACAACGAAACAGTCTTTCTGTGAATGACAATATATATATATATATATATATATATAATTTTGCCCAGACCTTTTTTTTTGAAAGCGTCTGCATAGCGTAGAGGCTATTGTGCTGGACTGTGATACCATAGTATCCTTTCCTGTCTCCCTATAAACTGAGCGTAGATCATTAGTTAACATGTAAAACATTCCTCAAGAAGTGTCTACTTGAGTTATTAAATAGTATATTATATATCCTTAAGAATTATCAAGTGCGGTGGCTTATATCTAACTGATGAGAGAGAGAGAGAGAGAGAGAGAGAGAGAGAGAGAGAGAGTCAAAAGAAATCATTCTGTTGGCAAATCTTGATGATTATAGCTGTGTAGACTTTTACAGAAGGACTGAAACTTCTAATCCTGGCGCCAGAACCACTTTAATTCGAATTTATAGTTGTTCAAGCCTGACATTCCTCTGAAACGGTTATCTTTTTAAGAAATGGACAAGAGGAACCGAGTTCAAATCATGGACAAAGCCATTTGCGTTTCACTAAATTCTACAACTATGAGTAAATGGTAGTCCCTACTGTGTTTCGGTTCGTTTGGTTGGGTTTTATGGCACATCAAACATTGTTGTTTATTTAATGCTAATACCTTTTCATACCAATGTCTAGTGTCATCATCATCATCATCATGTCGTGCTGGTAACACGGATATCCCTGACCCTCTCTCGCCACTTTTCCCTATCGTTCATCGCCTCAGGCAGGTCTTCAGGACAACATCCTGTATCCTCACATAGTTGCTGAATGTATGTTCGTGCTGGTCGTCCTGCTTTTGCACGGCCATGTGTGGGGATCCATAAGAGTACATCACTTATGAGTTCGTCCCTGCTTCTCCTGCAGTGTCCTGCATGTCTGGTTCGTCTAACTTGAATAGTTTTCGTGATAGGAGGCAGGTGGCCGTACAGTTGGTGTCTTGTAGGATGTTGCCGCCAGGACTTGTTCAAGATTGCTCGCAGCATTCTTGTGTAATTGCCGTCTAGCTTCTTCTCCAGCCGTTTTGTCAGAGTCCATGTAGTGCACCCACATAGCAGTATCGATGCCACCGCTGCCTGGAAGAAACTGCGTTTCATTTTATCGGTTAGGTCTGATTTCCATATAATCGATAGCCTATTGATAGCTGTCCATGCTTTCGTTAACCTCGTGTCGATGTCCTTTTCGATTGATGCGACGCTGCTTCCTAGGTATGTGAATTTGTCTACTAGTTTAAGAGGGGTTCTGTCTAGAGTGGAGATGTCCCTCGTTTGATTATAGCACATATATTCCGTTTTGTGTGCATTGACATGGAGGCCTATGCCTGCGGCTGCTCGTTCCAAAAAGTAGTGTTTCGGCTTTGATATAGATAGGTATTAGAGTATGTTTAAATTTGTAAACACATTTTAGTTTGGTTTGATTTTTTAAAATATCAACCACTATAGGTTTTTTAATGCTTAGTCCTATTTATACAAATATATTAAATATGATTTGATAACACATTATGTTGATAACATTTTCAAATAGTCTTGAGCTCATCTTTTGTCGTACAGTTAAATAGCTTCAAGTATTACAATCAAACGTGAATAATTCTATTTACTATTAATTCTTCGTTTCCACACTGGTAAATGGTACCAAGTATTGCTTTGCATCTCTTACAATTCACTTAAGGGGGTGTCCTCGTGGTGTAATGGTTAAAGTGATGGGCTGCGGAATCGTAGTAAGCGAGTTCGTACTCCAGTCGCGCTATTACATTCACTTTCGGGCAAATACCCTTAGGAAAGGTATGAACCCCTTATCCTCCCAGCTAGGGGTTAAATAGTACCACTACTGTTCTTCTAGGAGAATTGCTTTGGCATTCAATAACCTACAAAGGTTGATATGCCATTAAAGCGAACCAAACCAAACCAATTCACTTAAACATCTGTTATTTGTTAACACACCGTTAAATGATCAAACCCTTCCATTTGTAAAAATTCATTCAATTTTGTTTGACTCGTAAATAGGACCCTATCTTGTACTAACACCTCGGGTTAAAGTAGAGCCGGAAACAACGGCAATGAAGATGTATTCCACATTCTCCAAACACCAGCATTACTGTAGACACAACATCAGATTTTTTATCATCATTTTCAGGGATCACTGTGTTCTTTAGCCTTGATAATGGAACTGGTCCACGGGAATGACTATTTTCCTTTGGAAGCCCCAATGTTATACTAAAAAGACGACCTTGTCTTCTCGCATTTTGTCTCTATGTGTGTGTGCGTGTGTGTGTGTGAGAGAGAGAGAGAGAGAGGGGGAGAGAGAGAGGAGTTAAATGCATATAAGTAATGCAGAAGTTTAACTAGTCGAAATGAATAATACTGGGACGACAGAATCCACTCGGAATATTAATTTACATTAAACGGTTCCAAATATTTCTGCCTAACACGAATGACTTGTAAGGTATTAAATGAAGTTCTCCATCATGTTAATCAGGTGAACACTCAGTATTTTTTTTTTTTACAAATATGGCATTTACGATATTATTCCTTTTTTCTAATCTAACAGTTATATTTACAACAAAATTCATTTTTTTAATGTTTCTAATATCGTATTTATATTATTATGCTTTACAATATCATTATGTTTTCTGTGTTTTTAAATTCATATTATTTTGTAATATTATCATGTTGATAATATCGTTATGTTCATAGAATTACTCCCAATAACTATATTTTCCTTATTATTATGTTCATATTTTATACCTATACTATTATCATGTTTATTATATTATGCTCGTCATATCATTATGTCCATAATATTATCATGTTTTCCATATTATTACGTTTTTAATATTGTTATATTTATGGTATTATTATTTTTACAACATTATTTTGATTATATATCTATGTTTATATTATTACCATATCTGTAATATTGTTTACAATATTATTTTGTTTGTAATATTTTTATATTCGTAATATCATTATGTTTGCAATATTATTATGTTCACAATGAAATTATGTTTATGTTATTTTTCTTTGTTTTCTAAGGATTGTCATCTAATGTAGTGTGTCATTTCAATGAGTTAGATTCTTTGAATCCATAAAATTGAATCGTGAGTCAAACATGGAATAGATTAGTAAATTACAAACCACAAAATACCGAACGGTAGTGAAATGTCCGGATTATTTCAGGTATATTGGTGGCTCTAGGTTTAGCAAAGTCGTGGCAAAATGCCAGTAATATTGTGCATCCAATATGAATTGAACTTACCGAAAATGGCTGCTTATCTTGCTTGTTACCCATTACGCTAAAGGAATTGCCAATTCAAGTAGTTCTAACCATCTGTGCATACTTCGTTGAAAACATAATATTGCATTTAAAATAGTAACAAAAAAGCCTATGCCATGAAAGATAAAATTACACACAGAAAATGACCTTTGAGAATAATTATTCTTACTTGAACATTCATTCTATCGAAAGTTAGCTAAAAATTATATTCACAATCATTGATCGTAACGTTTATCGTTTCGTTTTGCTTGGCCCAGTGTCAAGTGGTTTTCCTAAAAACTTCATACCTCTTCTTCTCAAAGTGGGGATTTCGCTTCTAAAGGTCGAGGCTGAAAACGAGTCAATAAGAACGTCAAATACAGAAACTGAACCAAAGAATGAGGGTGTTCGTGCTGTAATGGCTACCTCTTAGGAAATAGATAGGATGAAGTGAGTTGAAATCCTGAATGCAGTTATTTTTAATTTCATATGTTAACCCTTGGGAAAGGTAAGTGTTCAACTATTCTCCTACCAGTTGTAGGTGAAGAGTAGGACAGACTGGACCTTTTAAATTTGGTATGGCAGCTGGTCTAGGAGAAGGAAAACTCAAATCAGTTATAGTCCAAGATTTTATCCTGCTATTTCTGCCCGAGACGCAAAGCATGAGTAACATCCCTTCGACTAATGCAGGTTACTTGATTAATATTTCTTTGTCATTTTACGAAAGTGTATACACGTGTTTTACTTATATCTTTGACCAAGATGAGACTTATTTTCAGTCATTTTTTTATTACTGAATATCTAAGTCTTTATTGCACGTTCTCACCTGGTTACGATTCGGCCATCCGCTTTATTTCTTTAGCCTTTTCCTTCGCACCATGAAAAATTGTTTTTGTTCACGGCGAATTGTGGCCGATGGTCGACTTAGACTTACTGGGCTTTATTGTAACTGTTTAATCCTATTTACCCAACCCCTCCGCTCGGAGGTCAATTTTTAAGCAGAGTTTAACAAGGTCAATTTTTAAGCAGAGTTTAACAAGTTTGAATTCAGAGTTTTCCTTTTCCTAGACTAATTGCCTCACGAAGGCTGAAGAACCAAGTCTGTCCTACTATTTACCCATCGGTGGAGGGAGAATAATTGGATTCATACCTTTTCCAAGGGTATTAGTGCTATGTGAAATGCAATCAGTCTCGTCTAGGATTTGAACTCGTGTCGCCGTGTCCATTTCCGACGACGATAACCATTACACCACGGGCACCCCCATAAAACTGTTTTGTAACTGTTTAATAAACAATGTACCAAATGACAGACAATAAAACTTATCTGTAGTTTTCAATGGTCAGGAAGGCTATCCTGTACAAGGATCGGATTATCGTAAAACGATTAAGGTATATTTCTTTTTCTTTCTGTAACAAATTTCAAGGTTTTCTCACGGTGTGAAGTTTCAGTCAACGCGCTGAAAAAATTATCTTGTAACAAAACTAATCTAACTAGACAAAAACGACATTTCCTCTTATTTTTCGAGAAAAAAAAATCCAACTTTTTTACACTTCAAATTATCACAGGTGAAGCCATAAGTGAGAAGAAACATCTAAGACTTAATAAACTCAATATTCACCTGTTTTCCTCCACTGAATCGAAAGGTGTCTGGTATTTATCCTTCAGCTTGTCGCATTTATTTTTATTCAGAGACTTATATCAACTTGTTTATTCTTTTTTTCTTTCCTGTGCAGATCTAAATATTCGCCTTTCTTATTAGTCGACGAATAGCATTACATTAAAAGAAAAGAAAGGAAAAAAAACAAAAAACAAAAAACGACAAATCGATGGAGAAGTTTTGGCAAAAGGGGTGTAAAGAGGCCTTATTTAAATATACATAAATCCTCTTTTGTATAAAATACCATTAACTTCTGGACGGTTTCGGTTATTTGTTTAACGGTATGTCAACTCTTTATGGGTTATTTAAAGCAAAAATTTGATTCATTTATGAGTGTTTGATTACCTTCTCAACTATATTTTCAATGTTCTATTGGAATGATCTTTTAATCACAGTTTTTAACTATAATAATAATAATAATCCCGGCGAACTACAGAAAAATCTGAAGGAATGTGAAAAGAAGGATAAGTACCTCAACCTTGTTAGAGAATTTAAAAGCTGTGGAACATGAAAGTAACGATTGTGCTAATTGCGATTGGTGCTTTAGGTATAATAACAAAAGGATTTTTAAAAGGCCTGGAGGACTTGGGAGTTGGCGGACGGGTAGAGACTATCCAAATGACAGCATTGCTGAGACGAGTCCTGGAGACCTGAGGAGACTTGATGTCACTCAGACTTCAGTGAAAAACCATCAGCTAACACTGATGTGAAAAACTCTAAAGGAGTAAATAATAATAAAGCAAATACTCAGAAAATGCACAACCGGATACAAACTTAGATCGCAGGAAAAAGGTTAATCACCTTATGTACATGGAGGACATCAAACGATTTGCAAAAAATGAAAAAGAATTGGAAACTCTAATACACGCAGTTAGAATATACAGTCAGAACATTGGAATGTTATTTAGCAGAGAAAAATGTACCATGCTAGTAATGAAAAGTGGGAAACGACCCCTACCGAATGGAATGGAACTACCAAATCAAGACAAGATTTGAACGTTCGTAGAAAAGGAAACGTACAAATACTCGGGAATCTTGGAAGCTGACACCATCAAAAAAAAAAAAGGAGAGAGGAAGAGGACTTGCCAGCTTTGAAGGCAGCGTTGACGCCTCTATACAACAACTCAAGGACTACATAGAAAAGCACGAAGGAGGACTGATTACAGCTATCAGAAACAATACTGACAACACGATGGCCAACAGAATGACAATAACTAGGAAACATAAATGGAAAGATAAACAACCCTATAGGCATTTTAAACGACTAATAAACAACATCTCACTCGGGAAAACCTGGACGTGGTTAAGGAAAGGAAACAGAATCTCTCCAAAAAACAGCACAAAACAACACTAACAAATGTAGGTTATGTGGTGATAGAGATGAAATGATCAATCACATAATAAAGGAATGCAGTAAACTAACATAGAAAGAGTATAAGACAAGACATGACTGGGTGGGCAAGGTGATCCACTGGCAGATGTGCATGAAATGTAAATTTGACCATACGAACAAATGCTATATTCACAACCCAGCACCTCTCCTACAAAATAACACACATGAACTCCTATGAGACTTTGACATACAAACAGATGACCTAATCTCGACCAGAAGACCAGAACTTATAATAATCAACAAAAAATAGAACTAGCAAAATTGGGGATTTTGCATTCTTGGCTGACCACAGGATAAAACTGAAGGAAAGTTGAATGAAGGATAAGTATCTTGACATTGATTGAGAATTGAAAAAAACTATGGAAGATGAAGGTGACAATTATACCAATCGTGATTGGTGCTTTTGATACAGTAACTAAAGGATTATGAAAGGGACTAGAAGATTTGGAAGTTGAAGGACGATTGGAGACCATCCAAACTAAAGCATTTTTGAGAACGGCAAGAATACTGAGAGGAGTCCTAGAGACTTAAGGAGACTTGCTGTCACTCAAAGCTAAAACTGATATTAAAAACTCTCTCAACAAAAAAAGAGAATTTGCAAATTTGTTGACTTTGTTATTCCGGCTGATCACAGAATAAAACTGAAAGAATGTGAAAAGAAGGATAAGTACCTCGATCTTGCTAAGGAATTGAAAAAACTGTGGAATATGAAAGTAACGATTATACCAATTGGGATTGGTGCTTTGGGCACAGTAACAAATGGATTTCTAAATGGACTGGAGGAGTGGGAGTTGGTGAACAAGTGTAGACCATCCAAACAACATTATTGAGAACAGCCAGAATACAGAGAAGAGACCTTGAGACTTAAGGAGCCTTGCTGTCACTCAAACTCCAGTGAAAGACAATCAGCTAACGCTGACGTGAAAAACACTCCAGGAGGAAATGATAATAATTATAATAATCGTTTATTTGTCAAAGTATATGATACTAAGTATTCATATCTAAAACAATATATACACAATAGTATGGGTTTATACTATCTATTTTTATACAACAATCTTATGCACATTTACATGATTTCAAATATTCCGATCTAATACAATTAATTTGAACTCTATTCTGTGGTGTCAAGTATTCCTATATTATAAAATAATTTATACACAATCATATATTTTCAAATAAATATTCCAATTCAACAAATACCCATTTATTTGGCCAGTTCTATTGTTTCAAATAATTAATAATAATAATTATCCTTAGTTAAAGATAATGACTTCCAGTAACTATTCTGAATACAAATAATTTACTCTTAGTTATATGCTATCTAGTATTATTGGCCTACAAGGTAGAGGGTTCGCCAATGGCCCGGGAGACTGGGTTCAATCCTAGGTCACGTCATACCAAAGACTTTAAAATGGTACTTGATACCGCCCTGCTTAACACTCAGCAATATAAGGTACGTATCAAGGGTAAAGTGGAGCAATCCAGAAAAAATAGTAGCACCCTCCCCTACTCCTCGGTGTAGTAGCTATTGAAAAGGAAGCCTTCTGGTCGTCTTCGACTACCGTCGCCAACAACTTTATTTCAATCTAATTATGAATAATATAAACGCTGCTGTATGGTTTCAAGTATTCCTATCTAATACTAACAATCCATATCCGATTACATGTTTTCAAAGAGCTATTCCTATTTAACAATATTTAATTGTTTTGTTTTCTGGTCTATAACTGGTTTGAGTTTTCCTTTCAAGGGATAAATTATAATAAACCTTAGCAAAAAATAATAGATTCAAGAGTCTATTTTTGATAAAAGTCATTTATATTGTGTCAATTATTCCTATCTATTACAAATAGTTTCCACATTGTTCACAAGTTTCAAGTATTTATATCTAATACTAACAGTTTATTCAAAAGTATGTTTATATATGACAATTATTAATTCTACCCACTTTTTATACTTTCAAGTAACTAATAATAATAATCCTTAGTAAATAATTGCTTCAAGCAATTATTCTTATTAAAAAATAGTTTGCACTGTTATATGCTACCAATTATTTATATCTTACAGTAATAATTTTCAAAGATATCTATATGACCAACACATGGGACCCTGACCACTGCGTACAAGGAGTATCATATACGAAGGTAGAACTCTTCACTACTCAGAGCTCCAAAAATGTATCCTCACCAACAAATAAGTTTTTTTATATAACAGGATATTAAATTGTTAGTCCCGATCAAGCATTACATACTGCCAAATCCAACCAACCAACTAACCAACCAACTATAGCCCAGTCAGCTGAGGCTGTAGAATACACCGACTGCATCTCTGCAGAGGAGTGAGACTCGCCCAATGAGTGTCCTGGTCTGACATTAAATAATCTGCTGATGAGGCTTCAATAATGCATGAGCTTTGGGGAATGCAGAGTACCTTCATCGCCATTGCTTTCAGGTCCACTATCGCCCGGAGTAGGAGCACCTGACAGGGTCCTATCAATGGTCCAATAGAACTCTTTGACATTTAAACTGAGGGAGTTGGAGACCGAACAGAACCGCAACATACTGACCCCCACTCCTATGGCCACAACAGCGTTTCTTTCCCGTTCTCCTGGGCTGCTCAACCGAGGGCCTGGGGGCCCAGCCTCTCTGGGACATGGTCCTCATTCCAGCATCTTCTCTCCAACTGAAACTGCTCAATCGGGGGTCCTGAGGGCCCCTTCTGCTCGGTGCTGGTTCTCTCTACCGAATTCTCTCTCCAACTGACTCGAACTTTCTGTGCCGGGGTTATATAATAATTTGACGTCCACTCTTATTCCTGCAAGCGTCACAATTTCACACTCAATTCAACCCCTCGACAGTCAAGGCTATATCCTGATATTCCTTGACCGGATGCAACTTTTATTTACACATGTGCCTTTCCTTTTTTGACAGCCTGGCCGGGTCGGAGGTCAATATACAACATGAGTAATGTTGAATAGCAATACTTGAAACCATTTAACTGAGTGCAAAAATGAGCTAAGGCTTATTTAAAAATAATATCAACACAATGTGTTTACAAATCATATTTTAATATATATATATATATATATATATATATATAATGATGATTTGGTATCAAATAATCTACAATGGTTGATATATCATAAAACCAAACCAATTTGTAAACTAATTAGTTTCGGAGCACCTGCCGAATGCAGAGGCCCTTGATAATCGCTGAGAAAAAGACATTGTCAATAGTGGTAACTATAAGAAAAAATGTTTTTCAGAGCTGAAAATTCGTTCTGTTTAACGGTGCCATTGACCTAGCAGTAACTCTCTGAAAACGACTAATGGGTTTTACTTTCTGAGTGTTTCCCTTACCGATGGAACTTACTAATATTTCTCGCTATGTTTGGTCTGTCACAGGTTCCTTCAAACCTTTTCTATTATGACGCACTTTTATCTTGTGTCGTAACTTCATCACCCACTGACATACAACAATTCATCTCCGAATTAAGACATAGAGGAAGATACCTTCACACTCCTCGTTCTAACGCAAACGAAACATTTGGCTCTAAAGCATTGATGTATGGACTGTATTCATTGTACTGTGCATGTTAAGTCCTGCTCTCAAAGGAACGAATCTTCAATGAAATTAATGAAGAGTAAACTTCAAGGTACCAAATTCCGGATGGAACCTATAAATGGTTTTAATCTAAATTCCTTTAAAACTTTGTGTCTACTTTTGAGGTAGATGCAGATTAGTAAGTGTAAGTTATGTTGATAAGGGGAAATGGGTTAATCACATCAGTAAAAGCAACAAATTAGCACACAATGATATATATATATATATATATATATATATATATATATGAAATCACTCATCACGTGCAAGATATGATACAAAGTCAATTTATCTGCGGAGTTTTAACAGGTTTGGATTCAAAGTTTTCCTTCTAGACCAGTTGCCATACCAAGCTAAAACAGCCAACGTTCAGTGTGTTTATTTGCCACGACGGTAACCGTTACGCCGCAAGCTTATAACGGGGTGAGAAAGGGAATCCACAGGGAATTCTGCTAGAGATTAAAATTTGACCATAATAACAAATGGTATAAGTTCAAATCATAACCTGTCTAAGAAAATGAAAAGCATTAAATTCTCTGGGTATTAGGCATACTAGCAGATCTCCCCATCCAGTCTTGTAGGCCAAACTCTAGTATGAATTAAGACGCTAAGAACTTGCCATCAAGTTGATTTTTATTTTCCAGACGAACACGGGGAAAAAGAAAGGAAAGAGAAAAATATTTAAAACTTGATTGAGAACAAAAAACAAACAAACTGTGGAATATGAAGGGGACGTTGATATCACTTGTAGCTGGTACGCTCAGAACAATTTCCAAAGACTGAGAAAGAGCCTGGAGTAACTGAAGATCCGAAGAGCAAGACTATGCAGACTATAGAACTGCAAGAATACTTAGGGGTGTCCTGGAGACTTGAGAAGACTTGCTGTCCTTCAGACTTTGATGAGAAAACTGTTGCGAAAAACTTACATCGAAGACTACAAAAAGAAACGCGAAAGAATACTGATTTCAGCGACCAGAACCAATAAAGACAACGCGAGGATCAAAAGAACAAAAACAACTAAAAAACAAATATAGGAAGAAAAACAACTATATGGATATTTCAAGTGACAAACAAGTTAAATCCCCCCCTAGAAATCTTAAACATAGCTTTAGAATGAGAAACCTTAAGAGAGAAACTAAATCTCTTCTAAAAGCAGCAGAGAACAACTCCAAAAGGACCAATTATATTAAAGCGAGGATGGATAAGACGCAATAAAATAGCAAATGTAGAGTATGCGGTAGCAGAAAAGAGATAATCAATTACATCGAAAACGAATACAGCAAATGAGCCCAAAAAGAATATTGTTATATATTGACCCTCGACCGAGCCGTCAATCAAGAGAAGCACCTGTGTAAATAAGCGGAAGCTGTTGGACGTCAAACAAAAATATAACAGGACACGGCTTGAGTCACTTGGGGAAAAGATGTCGAATTGAGAGCCAGCGGCAGACAGAGGGCTTTTGGGCCATTAGTGACCCACGGTTGAGCAGCCCAGCCAGAATGCGAAAGAAGTGCTGCTATGGTCAGAAGAACTTGGGGTTAATATATAGCAGTCTGTCCCCGTCTCCAACTCACCTCTCACACACAACCAACATCAACCCTTTCGAGAATAAAGAGTGAGAGGTATATTTTTATAAAGAAGTGTGTTCGTTCGTTCATTGAAGTTCGTCATTATTGTTGACTATGTTTCTGCATATATTTGTATATGTATATGGATGTGGCTATACAACAATATAAGACTTGACAGAACTCGGTGGGTGAGGTCATCTACTGGAAATTGTGCAAGAAGTTTACATTTGACCCTACGGACAATCGGTACAATCAAGAATCCGTTCTAGAAAATGACGCACAGACTTCTCTGAGATTTCGAGATACCTAAACTTGGCCAGATGACCAGCCCTAATGATAGTCAACAACAAGAAAAAAAGAGAACTTGCTGAATAGTGGACTTTGCCGTCCCAATTGATTACAAGGCAAGACTGAAAGAAAACAAAAAGAAAGATAAATATTCGGACCTCGTTAGAGAACAGAAAAACTATAGAACATGAAAGTGACGGTGATACCAATTGTACTCGGGACACTCAGTACAGTCAAGAGACGATTCATAAAGGGATTGGATGACTTCGAAAAAAGAGGACGAGTGGAGATTATCCAAACAACAGCATTGTTGAGATCGGCCAGAATAGTGTGAGAAGAGTATTGAAGACTTGAAACGACTCAAACTCCTAAGTAAGACCATCACCAAACGTTGGTGAAAAATATTTCAAAGGTGTATAATAATAATAATAATAATACCATATTACTAAATGGTATATGCATAAACCATAATCTGTCCTGGAGAATGAGATGCACTAAGTCCTCTTGGATTTTGGGATACAAACAAATCACATTATTGCTGTCAGACAACTTGACCAAGTGGTAGTCAACAAAAAAAAAAAAAAAAAGTAAAAAAGAATCTACCAAATGGTGGGCTTTGGAGTCCCGGCAGAACCCTGAGCAAGATTAAAAGAAAGTGAAAAGAGATATTAGTACATAGACCTTGCGACAGAGATAAAAGAAACTGTGGAACATGAAGGTGACAGTGATACTAATAGTAATTGATGCACTCGGTACAATCCCTAAATGACTGGTAAAGCGACTTGGTGATATAAGAACAAGGGAAGACTATCCAGAGTATAAGATTACTAAGATTGGCCAGAATACTGAGAAAAGTCATGGAAACTTGAGGAATTTTCTGTCGTTCAAACTGCAGTGAAAATCTATCAGCTAACGCAAGTGTGAAAAAATCTCAGATGAGTAATAATAATAATGATACGCAACCGAATAACAAGTATACATACGACTGGGTGGGAAAGATGACTCACTGGCAATTGTGCAAGAAATAGATATTTCACTGTATTATTAAACAGTATGTGCACAAACCATAATCTGTCTAGAAGAATATGATAAAAAATATTCGGGGATATTGAGATAAAAATGGAACACATTACCCCAGCCAGAACACAACACCTAATGATGTAGTAGCTGCGTTTCGTAGGGCTTAGAATGAAGAGTGTAGGTACGGAAAATAAGGGGACAAATCAAGACTATAAAGACCACAACATTTTGAGACCAGCAAGAATATTTTGAAGAGTCATGGAGATCTGCACCCAGACTACAGACAAAATGATAATAACAGTTATGAACACTTTCATTTATATACTTAAAACTTCCCGTGGAGTGGCTGCAAGTTTACAATATCACATTATGTATTTGGATGATATATCAAGATATTTGCCAAAAACAATTCGAGATCTTGATGGAAACAATAAAAAAAATATACGGAAAGTATATAGGAATGGAATTTTGGATAGAACAATGTGCCATACTGATAAATAAAAATAAACATTAGAGTAACAGCCGAAGGAATAGAACTGTTCAAATCTGGAAAGCATCAGAACGCCAAGAGAGAAGAAAAATTACAAGTACTTTGGGAATTTTGAAAGCGGACTCCATCAAACAAACAGAGAAAGAAAAAAATTTAAAAAAGAGCACAAGAGACGATAAAAAATCTCCAAAAATAGCTTTTCAGAAGAACTTTTCTGCCAACTCTCGCATTTACACAAATCTGCGTTTAAATCTATCTATCTATCTATCTATCAATCATTATTCACTCCCCACTCACTAGCCACGGAGAAATACTTGGGCAGACTGGGCTCTTTAACCTTGGTATGGCAGCTTGGAAAAGGAAAACTTCGTGACGTCGTCGTTAGGTAAATATATATACCAAGCAATAAGCTCGCAGAGCTTTAATTAATCCTCGTCTACATTATCTTTTTTTTTTCTGTATGACTCTAAATTTAAAATTTAAAAGTCCCTCCCCAAACCTGGAAAATTTCCGATAAATGCACCCTTCTTGAATAAGTAACCTAAAAACTACGACTGTGAAATTTATGCAGCATTTTGAAGAACACAAGAATCCAGTTAATTTGATATATTCTTCTTTTTATTTATTCATTTTTTTTAGCCAACTGGAAGTAAACATTATACCTGGCTAAATCTTCTAGGAATGTCCTGTAGCCAAAACCATTTCAAAGGAAACCCAGCATCCTAGCTGATTGATGATCCGGTCGTCAGAATCACCTGTTCGGCCTCTGCGTTGCTGGTTACATCATTATTGTAGCCGGGTATAAATCATAGGCATTGCTGAAAAAAAAAAAATTATAAAAAAGAAAAAAACAACCAACAAACAAATAAAAAATAAATCAACAAAACAAAACCAAAAAAAAACACACTGAATAATCAAAATGAAAATAGGTGAGGTTCGTTAGTCGACATCATTTGCTTCAGGTATTTGGTAACGAATATAATTTTAGGTAATCTAACATATGCTCGGCAAGAGAAGTCTCTAGTAATACACATGTCCGAAAAGTAAGATGCAGATAGACATAAATAGATTAAAATTAAAATATTGGGAAACCTGGAAACAGAAAACAGCTTCAACGGTATGCAAACAAATCATTTATATTAAATAGAAATAGAAATGTTGACAATACCTTAAACCTTTTAACTAAGTGCAAACAAATGATTAATATTAGATAGAATTATTAGTGCTGACAATACCTAAAAAACATTTAACTATGTGCAAACAAATGATTAATATTAGATAAAATTACCAGTGCTGACAATACCAAAAAAAAAAAAAACAACAACACTTAACTATGTGAAAACAAATGATTAATATTTGATAAAATTATTATTGCTAACAATGCCTAAAAAAACACTTAACTATGTGCAAAGAAATGTTTAATATTAAATAGAATCATTAGTGCTGACAATACCTAAAAACACTTTATTTTGTGCAAATAAATTATAAACATTAAGCCGGTTGTTTTGGTTTGATTAGGTTTGGTTTTATGGAATATCAACCCCTGTAGGTTATTTACTGCCAAATCCATGTTTATAGATATAAACAGTTCTATTTCACACAATTCAATTTAGCATACAAAAAGAGTTCTATTTCGGGCAATTCAGTTTAGCATAAGTATGCAGTTTAACTGTCAGAATAATCCGATTTCAAGCATTTTAGTTTAGCATAAGGACGCAGTTTAATTCTTTTAGACCCATCGATAGGACCCTGACAGGAGCAACCACTCCAGGTCAGAGTGGACCTGTGAGCGATGGCAATGAAGAGGTACTTCGTTTCACCCAAAGCTCCAGTATTACTGGAACCTCACCATGAGATATTCTCGTGTCATATCTAGGACACTCGTTGTGGGGGGGTCTTACCTCTCTGTAGAGAAGCATTCGGTGAATTCTATAGCCCTAGCCGACTGGGCAAATGTTAAATCAAGTTGTTAGTGTTGACAATACATAAAACCATTCAACTATGCGCAACAAAGTTAGATATATTATATTGAAATATTAGTGCTTATATACCTAAAAACATTTAACTGAACGCAAACAAATCATTAATATCTAATCGGAATATTAGTGTTGATAATACTTTTAAAAAATTAGCTATGTGCAACCAAATTACAAATAATAAATAGAATTACTTGTGTTGACAATACCCCAAACTATTTAACTGTGAGCAAATGAATGATTAATTTTAAATAGAATTATTTGTATTGACAATACCTAAAACCATTTAACAATATGCAACCGAATCATTTATATTAAATCGAATTATTATTAGTGTTGACAATAAACTAAAACCATTTAACTGTGTGTAAACAAATGATTAATACTAAAAAGAATCATTAGTATTGATAATACCTAAAAATATTTAACAATGTGAAACCCAAAATATTAATATTAGGTAGAATTATTAGAGTCGATAATGTTTAAAGCCATTCAACTGAGTGCAAGCAAATTATTTATATTAAGTTGACAGCCCAATCGACTGCAGCTGTATAAAACACCGACTGCATCTCTGTAAAGGAATAAAAATCCCACCCCCAACATGAGTCTTGTTTATGACAATAAACCATCTGAAAGTGGAGTACATTTTCATTGTTATTACTCCTAATGCTACTTTGGTTTCCTCTGGTTTAGTTTAGGTTTCTGCCATGTCAACCATTGTCGGTTATTTAAAAACAAACTCTGTTTTTACATATATATAATATATGATTTGTAAACACAGTTACTCTATACACACGGTAAAATGATCAAGCAGTCCTAATTCGAACCATTAAATTTTGCATAAGTCAACAAATTTAAATAGATCGACGTATTGCTATATATCACAAACAATTCAATTAAAAATCAGTCAGTTGTTTACACATAGTTAACTGATCAAAGAGTTCGATTTCAAACAATTCAATTCAGCATGAGTCATTTGATTTCACTCAATTTAAATGTCAAACAGTTTTTTGACCCATACATAGGACCCTATCAGAGGCTACCTCTCCGGACCAGAGTGGACCTGGGTGCAATGACAATGAAGGAGTACACCACATTTCCCAAAGCTCCAACATTACTGGAACCTCAACATCAGATTGCTTAATTTCATATCTAGGACACATGTTAAAAGGGTCTTACCCCTTTGCTGAGATGCAGTGGGTATTTTCTACTGCTCCAGTCGACTGGGTTCCTAGAGAAAATACGTGTTTGGCTCTAACCAATGGGTCAAATAGAAGTGTTTGATCATTTATGATATATGAAATCATTTACAAATAATCAACATTGAATTTAATTTATAATATTCCCTACTATGTAAAAGTAAAGTTGGCGACCGTAGTTGAGGGCGACCCGAAGCCTCCATTTTCAATAATTACTACACGAGAGTGAATAGGAAGTTTCGCTACATTTCCCTCGATTGCTCCACATTACCTTTGATCCATGCCTCATAATGCTGAATGTTAAACAAGGAAGGATCAAGTATTATGTTTTGAGTCTTTGGTATGACTCGACCTGGGATTGAACCCAGATCTCGTGGGCTATCAGTGAACACTATGATATATATATATATATATATATATATATATATATATATATAAAGAATTAACTTAAATCGCTAGTCGAAAATATTCTACTAAAGTTTCACCTTAACAGATCATCAGGAAGAATATATGGTTATACCTCTAGATAAGGTGGAAATAATTAAGCATTGTCGTAAAAAATTGTTATACTATGAAGATAGTGTATGGATAAAAAAAGGGGAGGGTGGAAATTTTGACGTTTCAATTGGAGCATATGATGGTGCAGAAATTTGTGAGCTCGTCGGGTGTGTATTACTATATAGTATTAATAAGATTATGGACCCTAGTAACCATGGGCTTTATCATGATGACGGACTGATTTTAGTGGATAAAAGTACACCGAAGAAGTGTGATGGGATTAGAAAAAAATTGTATAAGCTGTTTGAAGACTTTGGATTTAGGTTAGATGTAACAACAGATCTAAAAATAACTGATTATCTTGATATTACTTTAAACTTATATAGTGGAACGGTATCTCCATTTAGAAAAAGGAACCAGGATCTGCGTTATGTAAACAGGGGATCTAATCACCCAATACAGGTGTTTAAACATGTACCTAAGGGAATAGAGCATAGATTATCTAATAACTCCTCCAACAGGGAAATTTTTGAATGAACTAAGCAGGAATATGAGGAGGTTCTAAAGAATGACGGATATAGGGTCAATTTAGAATATAAGAATAGAGATAGAATTGGAACACAAAGAAGGAGAAATAGACATAGAAAAATTTTATGGTTTAATCCCCCTTACAAAATGGAAGTAGTTAATAACTTGGGAAAGGAGTTCTTCAAGATATTAAAAAGAAACTTCCCTAGTGGGAGACAATTACATAAGATATTTAATAAGAATTGTATTAAATTAAGTTACTGTTGCATGCCAAACATTAATGGAATAATAAATAGGAGTTATATAGATAAATTAGATACAAAGAAGCATAAGGTGATTGATAAGTGCAATTGTAGGGATAAGGTTAGGTGTCCCCTCGAAGGCAAATGTAAGCAGGAATGAGAAGTGTATAAAGTAGAAGTATATAGTGATTCGAACACTAAGAGAAATAAAAAGATATATTTTGGGTCGACCGAAGGGGATTTTAAAACTAGGTACTATAACCATAGAACAAGTTTCTCGCACGAGAGGTATAGGTATAGCACTGCTTTATCTAGTTATGTGTGGGAACTCAAGGAAAAACAAGGAGTAGATCCTATAATGAAATGGGAAGTAATAAAGAAATGCCGCAAATATAGGGCAGGTAATAGAACCTGTAATCTTTGTATGGAGGAAAAATTGGTAATAGCAAATTGTAAAAGTAAGAATATGCTAAACAAAAGATCGGAGGTGTTAAATAGTTGTAAACATAAAAGGGCGTGGTTACTATATAATTAGGAATAGGTTATAGAGAATTTTTTTTTCACTTTATTATTTTTTATATATATATTTTTTTGTTATGCAAATTCTAGGATAGGTGGGGTTTTTTGGTGAATAAAGCAAAGCAATTTCTCCTTAGAATTTAGCCGAGCGTAAACTTCCTGATGATCCGTTTAGGTGAAACTTTAGTAGAAGATTTTCGACTAGCGATTTAAGTTAATTCTATAATTGGCTCCATTGTTTTATGTTGAGCACTTTAGTAATTGTAGCATTGCAGCATTCACGGAGGGTTTTTTTTTTTTGGTTTTCTTTTGACCACTGACTGAGTACCCCTTGATTTTTTTCAAGGAGTCGGACGAGGTTGGTCTTTTCTTTCTTTTTTACCCAAAAAACTTTTTTCTTTTTCCTCTGGGTGGTGATTCGAGAATTTTTTATCTCTTGTTCCTGGCCAGGTTTTTTTTGTTTTTTTCGGGTACCGTGAATACTGGTAGATATTAGATTAGTATATATATATATATATATATATATATATATATATATATATATATATATGTCAGTTACATTGAGCTCTTTACCAGGAAAATTTAAATGTTCATTGCTGACTCCGGTTTAACAGGTCAAAATTATATATATATATATATATATATATATATATATATATAAAATAGGTGGGTCCACGAAGAGATTTGTATTTTTTAAAATTTCATTTATTTATTTTTGTTAATAAATAAATTAGAATAATAGAAATCTCTTCGTGTACCTACCTAATATAAGATATTTTTTCTTTCTATGGACCTAAAACAAATTATATATATATATATATATATATACTGGATTTGACATTAAATAATCTACAAGTGTTGATATGTCATAGAGCACCATCAAGGAAAGCAAAATAAGTAAAACATCTGGAGGTTATGCTATTCTTATTGTAACACGGAGAACAGTTTCAATATTAAGCACCAAGAGGCATGAAAAGAAATACGTACGGCTACGGGGATAACTAGTTATGTTCGCTTGCTAATAAACGCACAATATTTGATTTTCTTAGCAGTTGACATGTTGTTTAAGAAAACTTACTTTTCAAAAATTTCATATATAAATCATCATTTTCTTTTTTGACTCCTCATTCTCAACATAATCATCATCGAATTTTAACCTGAAGTCAACGTCATCATCATCATCATCAGTATCATCAGCCTATTTTAATCTTAAGTCCCCGTTTTCATCATCATCAATATCATCAACTTATTTTAATCTTAAGTCCCCGAAATCATCATCATCCCTATCATCAGCCTATTTTAATCTTAAGTCCCTGTAATCATCATCATCCCTATCATCAGCTTATTTTAATCTTAAGTCCCTGTAATCATCATCATCATCACTATCATCAGCTTATCTTAATATTAAGTCCCTGAAATCATCATCATCACTATCATCAGCTGATCCTAATCTTAAGTCCCTGTAATCATCATCATCATCATTTTACTGTTTACCCAAAGTTCTACAATGATGATGATGATAAATATGGTTGGATTTGTACTTAAAAGATGACAAGGAGGAGGAAGTGTTTTGTACCTAAGATTTTACGATGATGTTTGAAGATAATGGTGGGAACATAAGATTATGATGCTGATAGAATTTAGGTTTAAGATGAGATGATAATAATTCAGATAGATAATAAGTCATAATGATGTAAATTAGGTGATGAAGGAGACGTATGATTCACAAGCAAATTTTTATGATGATGAAAATGATGATGTGGACATTGGGTTAAGTTGGATGATTATAATGTTATGGGCTTATGATAAAAATATGATGATGTTTGTTTGTTTGGGTTTTATGACATATCAACCTTTGTAGGTTATTTAATGCCAAATCCATTTTATACAAATAAACAATTCTATTTCAAGCGATTCAGTTCAGCATAAGTACGCAGTTTAATTGCTAAAAATATTTCTTTTTCAAGCTATTCAGTTTAGTCAAACAGTTGTAATTAAAAAAAATGCAGTTTCGTAGAAATATAGATTTTGTTTACAAACAGCTATTTGTTTAATGTTCCATTTCAAACAATTCAATTTAGCATGCAAAATCAGTTCCATTTCAAATAATTTAGTTTAGCATAAGTACACAGTTTAGTTCTATTTAACCCATCGATGGGACCCTGTCAGATACTTCCACTCCGTGTCAAGGTGTACCTGGGAGCGATGGCAATGAAAGAGTACTCCACATTCCCCAAATCTCCAAAGTGAACATAATAGTGTGATCAAATTTCGAACTAGCTTACTACGATATTGTAGTCCAGCAAGTTCGCAATTGCATCTCGTGGACTCCCCGCTTACTGGTTTGCCACATTTGAGGTACGTCAAAGGAAATAAAAATAGCAAATATTTTCGAAATATTTCAACGATTTTTGAAGACTATTCTTGCGTGTGATAGCATTTAAAATTTACGACGGAAATAATGCTAACAAAATTAAACCAAAATGTTTCCTTATCAATTCATCCAAAGAAATAAGAAAATGATTACCAGCTGCCTATGTAAATATGCCGCATGATGACCATGTCATCACTCAACTGAAAGGAGGAAAAGGAAAGAAATACATCTCACAAGAAAAAGGCGGGTTAATATTGAAAAAGGGCAAAGGAAAAAAAAAAAAAGATGGATGAAGCGAACGAAAATGTCCGACATGCTTCTGGCTTACGACCTTAACGCTATCGACTTTGGCACGAAGAAGTGAAGAGAGACTGGCGCACGTGCGAGTTGATCACTGGCTGTTGATACGACGAGTGGCGATACAGGCAAGTCGTATTGAAACGAGGCTGGGGTTACTTTTGATGTGAAGAAGATGAAACGTGTTCTGAGTTAACTAGTCAGGCTAGCGAAACTTCATTTTTATATTTTTGCAGATATTTAAGAAACATCAGGGAAATACACAAACGCACTCACATACACGCATGTATATGAAGATAGAAAGAGAGAAAGGGAAAGAGAAAGACAGAAAGAAAGTAAAAAAGAGAAATGACTTGTATATATATATATATATATATATAGGATGTGAATGTAGTGTAACGGTTATCATTATAAGGAAGTAGATTCGACGAGCCGAAATAAGAAGCTATATGCTTTTTATATGCCACTAATGTCATTTAGAGAGAGAGAGAGAGAGGGAGAGACAGAGAGAGAGAGAGAGAGAAAGAGATGAATCGATACATTATCTTCACAGGTAGAAGTAAAACAGTGGAGCAGACTGACTTCTCAGCACTTTTCATGACAACCTGTCTTGGAGAAGGAAACTTTCTGAATTCAGTACACCATTCTTAGCTATCAGCTCATTCAAAAAGTGTGACAGGTTCTATGAAGCCTTTCATTGCTATAAAAGAATAACGAGTGAATGTAGTCGAACTGAATGTAATCAGAATTATTTGACCCTCAGGAACTGAGAATGTCAAGATCATGACACACACACATATATATATGTATATAGGAGGTGCCCGTGGTGTACTGCTTATCGTCGTAGGGAATGGACACCGCGACACGAGTTCAAATCCTGGAAGAGACTGATTGCATTTCACATAGCACTAATACCCTTGGAAAAGGTATGAAACCAATTATTCTCCCTCCAGCTATGGGTAAATAGTAGGGGAGATTAGGTTCTTCAGTCTTAGTGAGGCAACTAGTCTAGGAGAAGAAAAACTCTGAATTCAAACCTGTTAAACTCCGCTTAAAAATTGACCTTGTGTCATATTCTGCCCGAGCGGAGGGGTTGGTAAATATGTATATTCTTAAATTCGTATAAAAATGAGGAAATCTAGATTTCTGAAGCATGAACACCAGTGTTGAATATCGATCATAGCCACCTAGTCTATTTTTATGAACATCCTCTTACAGAGGAATTCTTTAAAGTGAGATTATGTTGATGTCTTCGTAAAATTTAATGATCTGCACTTTACATATTTTAATGTACATATCTCTCCCAAAGAAAAAAGACTGGAGCCATAGATTGTACAAGAACATTAATAGAATCTTGTTTAAAAGAAATCCTCTCTAACAGTATCTTCATAAAAAAGCCAATGTGGAATCGAGCTTTCCGCAATTTTTCTATATATAATCTTTATATTTATATGGAACATACGAAAAAACACAAATCTAATATCACATTGAAGAGTTGTGATACAACGAAACAATCTGTCTATGGATGACGATATACATGTTCCCCTCTGTGGCTTGTGCACACGAGTAAAGAATTGCCAGCAGCAACGTACGTGTAAATAAAAAGCTCTTCTCTGGAATTGGGCACTCAGATAGCCGATAAGCGTATATGTGAATATATACCAGAAAATTCCTTTGCGTTCGCTTACGATCGCACAAGGGTAAGATATCTGATAACATAAAGTCAATAGGGTTGTTATTCCAGCTTGCAGCACCTCGCGTGTCTAGCCTCGTTGAATTTTTTTGATGCAACGAAACAGTTTTTCTGTGGATGACCATATATATATATATATATATATATATTACAATCGGTAAATTGTGATCTGAATTACACAAAGAATGATAATAACAATGACATCTTATAGTGTTAGACATGTTTACAAATTTACATGAAAGATCTTGCAGTACTACAGTTTAAATTTATTTTTAAGAAATCGGCATTAGTTTCAGCCACTTTCTCTTGACATATCCGAAATCTGCAAGTTCTTGCGACGATCTCCTTGGTTAAATTAGTAAATACTGCCATCATCTTTGCCTTGAGTCCATCTTAGGTAGTATATTTAGTTTGGTTGGTTTCAGCTAGACCTCGTCCCACACATAATAGTTCAGGAGATTGCAACCTGGGGAGTGAGGCGACCAGATATTTAGGTTTGATTTGTTTGTTGTTTTTTTTTGCATATCAACCATTGTAGGTTATTTAATGGCAAATCCATTTTTATAAATATGAACAGTTCTATTTGAAACAATTCAGTTTACCATAAGCACACTGTTTAGTTCTATTTAACCCATTGATAGGATCCTATCAGGTGCTACCAATCAGGGTCAGAGTGGACATGGGAACAATGAGATAAAAGGGATTGGACCTGCGTTGGTTCCCTAAGCTTCTAAGGAGACAATCATCTGGATTTTGCAGGTTCAATTCTGACTGCAGGCGAGTAACAATACAGGAATACTTAACACTTGTACCCGGTTATGGCTAACGGAATCAGAATAGGGACCCCCGTGGATTCAATAAAGGACGTAGTTCCAAGTTCCGTGAAGGTTGCCGAGTTCAACAAACACCTGAAAAAGGCCGGAGGACATATCAACCGAAATGTTGTGGAAATAACAATAAAGATGAAGAAAACCCTCAATGATAAAAATCATCAAGCTTCGTCTCAGAAATTTAGACGACTAAACGACTTTCTTTACAAAGTCCTACTGTGTAGTTTTTTGCTCTGTTGTCAAAACCTGATACAAAATGAAATGATTAATTTAATGTAGAGGCAATTTACAAACCGCACCCGGTGTTCGTATATATATATATATATATATATATATATATATATATATATATGTGTGTGTGTGCGTGTGTCTGTGTGCGTGTCTGTGTGTGTGGTCTCTCTGAAAAATAACGGAACTAGGTGTGTGGTGAGGGCTTTGGGTGAAAGCGGGAGATGCAGATTTTGTTAGCATCTAACATGATACCTTTTAGTATAATCTTAACTTCCTGCAACAACTGCATTTTTTCACATGCTTTTGTTTACACTTCACCTTTTTCATGTCGTTCTGCTATGAACTGCGAGGAATGAATAAACTAGAAATTTTAGTCTCCATCGCAAACACTTGAAAAGCTTAAGCTTGTGTATGGAGATAACACCATGTTGTGCACATGTGCTTTTGAATGGTACAAGAGGTTCAAATAGGTTCGCGAGGAGCTGAAAGATGACTCCCGGAGCGAGAGGCCTTCGACATGTTGGACTGAGATCAATGTCAAGCGGGTAAGGCAGGTAATGTGAGGCAATCTTCGGTTGACATTTGGAATGATTGCAAGTCAGCTGAACGTTAAAAAGGTCAATGGGATATTATCTCCGACGATTTGGGCAAGTCTGAAAAGTAACGGAACTAGTTGAACTGATCATTTTGTAGTTCTTAATCGATAGGAATATCGCCATAGCAAAATAACCTCTGAATTCTTCTGATCTTTCGCTGTATGATATTTTTCTTTTCCCCAAGCTAAGAAGGGTTCATCACAGACACTCATTTTGAAAGCATGGGGACCATCAAGAGAGCCATAACGACAGAACTGAGTGACTTCTGGGAAGAATCCTTCCAGCTGTGTATAGAATTTTGACAGAGAAGGATTGGGAAGTACATTCGACTCGGAGCGGATTACTGAAGAGGAAACTATGTTGTTTGTTATTTGTAGTTGAAATATGGAATGCTATCGATAGGTTATCGATCATATGGAAGTCAAACCTATCCGATAAAATAAAACGCAATTTCTTCGAAACTGTGATTGTGTTAATTATGGTATTTGGATGCACCACAAAGATGCTGACTACACGTATAGTGAAAAAGCTAAACGTGAACTTCACAATAATGCAACGAGCTATATTGAACAAATCCAGGAAGTAACATCCCGCAAAACAGCAGCTGTACGGCCACATACCTCCCATCTCGATGAATAAGACATGCGGCACATTGTTGGAGAAGTAAGGACTAAATCATAAGCGACGATCTCCAATGCAACCCTTCACATAGACATGAAAGCGTTGACCGACTAAGAAGAACTCATCTACTATAGCACCGTACGGACACAGGATGTAGTCTTGAATACATGTCATAAGCGATGGAAGATAGAGATGGATGGTGAGAGAGAGAGAGAGAGAGAGAGAGAGAGAGAGCCAGGGAAATCTGAGCTTGCAGCGGAAAATTATATATATATATATATATGTGTGTGTGTGTGTGTGTGTAGAAAAATTGATAACTAGGTAGTTCAAGTGAAAGGAGAGATTTAGTGAGAAGTCAACACTACAGCGTTTCGGTTCTACTGAATCATCAGCAGGGACATTTGGGGGGATTTTAGCGATGTTAAGTCAACGATGGATTTTTAAACATCCATCGTTGACTTAACATCGCTAAAATCACCCCTCATGGTCCTGATGATGGTTCAGTAGAACCGAAACGCTATAGTGTCGACTTCTCAATAAATCTCTCCTTTCACTTGGATTACCTGGTTATCAATTGTTCAACATATTGTCGGATTACAATTCTTTATTTACTTTCATCTATCTATCTATCTATCTATCTGGAAAGTGCGTTATTTTTCATGGATCACTACTGCCCTCTAAATTACTCAACCCCACCATTAGCCGTCCTCCACTTAAACATGCAGTACTCGCTGAAAGGGAACTGCTCTGATACAAGAATCCCAATGGATGAGTCCCTGTCAAAGGTAAACACAACAATGATGTCAGGATAAGACTCCTGCTGTCTTTTTGCGGATACGTAACTGCATGATTCCAATTGGTCAAATCTGCAAGCGTCACCAAAGCATTGGATTTTTTTTTCGAAAGAAAGCTTGGTAGATGATCGATAGCCTATTGATAGCTGTCCATGCTTTCGTTAGCCTCGTTTCGATGTCCTTTTCGGTTGATTCGACGCTGCTCCCTAGGTACGTGAATTTGTCTACTAGTTTAAGTGGGGTTCCTTCTAGAGTGGAGATATCCCGTTTGGTTATAGCACATATATTCCGTTTTGTGTGCATTAACATAGAGGCCTATGCTTGCTGCTGCTCGTTCCAAACTATGCAGAAGAGTTTCGGCTTGGTCAGGTGTATTTGCCAGTATCGTATGTCATCGGCGTAGTCGGCGTCGGTAATTGTTGTTGCGGGGTATCTTCTGCTTCTTTTCTTCGTCAGTTCGAAGCCATTCTCTTTGATTTTGTCAATCGATGTTCTAAGTACGTAGTCTAGACAAATGATAAAGAGGTACGGGGCCAGCGTGTCCCCTTTTAGTACTCCACTACAATGTCAAAGTATTCTGTGTCTCCATCCGGTGATCGTACTTTTACTTTAGTGTTTCTATAGAGAATCGTTATTGCCGCTACGGTTTCTTTAGGTATGCCGTACGCTAGTAGGATTTGTTCCATCTTTCCTCTGTGAATGGAGTCGAAAGCTTGGTAAAGTCGACAAATATTAATGTCGCTTGTAGGTTCTTTGCCCGTACACTTCAAGGATTCTGCGGATGGTTAATATTGTGCCTGTGACGAAATTATGCAAAATAACCCGTAATCACGTCAACTTTTATATCAAAGTTTACTTTCTCATATTTGGATAATTAGCAATGAATAAGGAGTGCATCAAATCCAGAGGAACATTGTTGCAGATTACCATTGAGCAGAGAGTTATATATATATATATTATATATATATAATTGAAGAAACTCATCAACCATCATTGGCTATTATTTTTTCAGCTGACACCCCTTAGATACTCGTACTCGAAATGTAGAAATGATCATTGAGGACTACAGGAGATAATTAATAATCCCTAATATATCTATAAGAGTGCATCGTGTTGGATTTGGTTTGGTCAAGTTTTATGGCATATCAACCATTGTAGGTATTTAATGCCAATCTCTCTTTACAAAATATATATTAAATGTATAGGAATTATACTGGTCGTGTTTTATTGCATATGTTAGATAGATAGATAGATTTCCATTAGCATATCTATTAAAATTTCGTTTAATTTTCGTGTGTAGATATGTACAAACTTACATTCTTATATGATTAATGAAGATATGCACAACCAGATGTACATTTAAACATTGTTATATATTATTATGTCGATATACATGTGATAAGATTATATCGTCGACTTTTACGTCAATGAATATGCACATATGTTTATTAACATGAAATAAAAAATAAACAAAATGAAATCAGAGATTCACAGACGATGACATCAATATTTCTGTTTACATATAAAAAAATGTGAATTTCCTAATATGTGGTCAACTTCAATTCGAGAATATTGTTACGCAAATAATTTATTTATTTCGACAGATTGGTTTATTTTTTTAGTCATAACGATTATACCCTTTTATTGGGTATTTTTATTGGGTATCATTATCTTGAGTTTTCCTCTCTCTCTCTCTCTCTCTCTCTCACACACACACACACACACATGAACTTGTGTGTACACGTGTATGGATGTATATGTGAGTGTGTTTATATATGTATTTACAATACGTAGTCAGTGTGAGTGTGTTTATATATGCATGTACAATAGTAAATATTAATCTTATAATCACTATCGGCTTTGATAATTATATAAGATTTATCCATTAAAACTAAAAATTACTCAATACCTGGAAACTATGATACAGAGATCTAAAAAAGGCAGTGAATTAACATATATATATATATATATATATATATATATATATATATATATATGTGTGTGTGTGTGTGTGTGTGTGTGTGTGTGTGTGTGTGTGTGTGTGTGTGTTGGGTAGCAGTCTTTCATGTAAGCACGTTTGATAAAATAATAGACTCATTTTGTCTATACAGTTTTTTCAAAGTCGTCTTAAATTTCCTGATAAGTGTCTTGGCTTCAGGCCGAAATCGGTGAATGAATTCACCAATATTGTCCCTAAAAATCTAGAAAAGTCTTTCAAAAACTCTCTAAAAACACTCTTTATACATGCAGGCAACCCCTGATGATAGCCTGTGAGGTTCCAAAAGGGCTCTGGACAATTTTGGTGAATTCATCGACCAATTTCGGTTTGAAACCAAGACACGTGTTTATGTAATAATTCATTAACTTTTTACAATTAGCGGGGTACATTTTTTGCAGAATCTTTTTCCTTAAGTGTAAACACAGCATTGATTTATGACTAAAATGGGTTTGATCTCGCAAAAAAAATTGCTTTGAGGTTAATCAGGACAGTGACAAATCATGCAGAATGCTTCAAGCTTGAATAGGGATCGGTGCTGAAATTTTTGGTAACTGAGAAATACAAACCATGTGAAGAAGGCCGGAGGATATATCAGCCTAAAAGTTGTGGAAATAACAATAAAAATGAAGGCAATAGTCAGAAAACCCTTAATGATAAAAATCATGTGAAATTTATAGAAGAAAGTGTGATGTGAAGCTAGATTTACTTAAAAAAAATGCTTCTAATTGGGCCAAATATAGGTTCACTACTACAAGCATAAGTTGAGAAGACCGTTCATAGAACGAAAGAAAAAGTTCAGGATTCAGCAGCCATTAAAGAAGATAATGCTGACAATCTTCTGGGATATCAAAAGACTCGTCTTGATTGATTGCCTTGAAAAAGTGCATCTGTAAACGGTATTTCTTACAGCCAAAACATTAACACAGAGACACAGAGACAAAGTCAAATATATATATATATATATATATATATATATATATATATATATATATATATATATATATAACAGTGTTGGTTATCACTTAATCACTTTGTGGATTCGTGTCCAACCAAGTGTATTATAATATGGAGAGTGCTCAATATTTAGGATATAGCTATTATATAATAATGATAAATAAATATATATTAGATATATATATATTTAATTCATGGAATTTAGACTGCGACCTCTGGGTTTTATGGAGTTTTTTTTTTTGCAAAACAACTATCATCCGGCAGTTAAGAAAATGAAATCAATCGAAAATCGTAAAAATACAGTCAAAAAACCGTTGGGATTTTGACGGAATCTTTACGTGTAGTTGTAAGTGTGTGAATGTGCGAACGTTTATAGGTGTGTGAGTATGCTTGTGGGGGTTATAGTCGCGTATCAATGTGTGTATGTATGGGTTTGTGTAAGTGAAGGCACAAAAGCAATAAAAGTAACCAAACACCATTTAAATTTCATCTGACGAGCTTGAATAAGTGAAATAGAGCTATCATGGAAATGGAATACTATTTCTAAATTTCTTGTTGAGGCATGGGCAGCTATCGATAGGCTTTCGATCATATGGAAATCAGACCTGACCGGTAAAATGAAATGCAGTCTCTTCCAGGCAGCGGTCGTATCGATACTGCTATATGGTTGCACCACATGGATGCTCACAAAACGGCTGAAGAAGAAGCTAGACGGCAATTACACAAGAATGTTACGAGCAATGTTGAATAAGTCATGGCAGCAACACCCCGCAAGGCACCAACTATACGGTCACCTGCTTCCCACCACGAAAACTATCCAAGTTAGACGAACCAGACATGCAGGACACTGCTGGAAAAGCAGAGACGAGCTCATAAGTGATGTACTCCTAAGGACTCCCACATATGGCCGAGCAAAAGCAAGACGACCAGCTCGAACATATATACAGCAGCTATGTGAGGATACGGGATGTAGCCCTGAAGACCAGCCAGAGGCGATAAACTATAGGGAGAAGTGGCGAGAGAGGGTCAGGGATATCCGTGCTCGCTGCATGACATGATATATATATATATATATATATATATATATATATATATATATATATATATATATATATATATATAGCCATGATAGATCTATTTCGCTTGTTCAAGTTCGTCAGATGGAATTTAAATGGTGTTTGGTTACTTTTTTACCCCGTTAAACGTCGGCGATATATTTCATTTTATATCGCGTTGTGATCTATTTTACTTTAAAAAAATTAACGGTTACGGAATTTTCTTTTTATCTACGGTTTTTTTCGTTATCAATTTTGTTTATTGCATATTAGTAACCTGATTTCAGGTTTATGAGTATTATTTGAAAGCTATTAGGATTTTTATAATTTAAGTTTAATTGGAAAACATTTTTTACAATTTCGAATAAATGTTTTTTAAAATATATATTTGTATTTTTTCAAACGTATATAGTTGTTCACCTGTTTCAAAAAACTGTTCATCTCTCTTTATAATTAGATTTAGATTTTAGTGGTATTGAGGCTCTATTCAACGTTTTTATCATTTGTTTTTGTTCTGTATATAAAAATTATCTTTTGGTAGTGTTATTAATTTCAAATTTTTAAAAATTTCATTAAGGAAAAAAAAAATAATCATATTATTTTATCATTATTATAAGCACTTAGCATGCAGCTAAAGTGTAAGAGAATTAATCCAGATAATTATCTTAGTTAAAGTATATAAACTAATCCAATGTTTTAGTAATCTATACCTATTCTATAAGAATTATTATGAATTGCTTAAACATGATTTGAATATAAAAATCATTTGATATCATATTAGGTATTCTTTTGTTTCTCTCTCTCTCTCTCTCTCTCTCTCTCTCTATATATATATATATATATATATATATATATATATATATATATATATATATATATATATAATGTGGAAGAAAATCTGGTCGACAAAAACAATTTTTACTGTGCTGAGACTTTTCCCATATTTGGCGCATTGGGCTTTAACCAGGCATTCTGAATATCACCCCTCTCTAACTCTGTCCTTCTCTCTCTGTCTCTCTTTCTCTCTCTCCATCTGTCTCACTCATTCTCGCTGGCCTGTTTCTATCCGTCAATTAAATTCGGCCTTTTATTGCAAATTGAACCGTAATTTGCTTTATTCACTACACTTGAACATTGTAGTGTATTCACCTGGCATAAACCTTACCATGACGTTCTAGCTATGATCTGTTCCTCATATCGAGCTTTCTAACTTTAGATTCATCTTCCTCTAACCCTTATATATATATATATATATATATATATATATATATATATATATATATATATATGTGTGTGTGTGTGTGTGTGTGTGTGTGTGTGTGTGTGTGTGTGTGTGTGTGTGTGTGCTGGTTTTAGTCTGTGTCTGTATGTGTGAGAATCGAGTGGCAGAGATTAATGACCTAGCCTAACAAACCATTTCTTGTGTGCCCCGATTTTCCCCACATTTGAGGCATTGGGCTTAAGCCCAACAAAGTAAATACCACCCCCCCTCTCTCTCTCTCTCTCTCTCTCTCTCTCTCTCTCTCTCTCTCTCTCTTTGTGTCTCTCTGACTCTTGCTAGCTCCTATCAATCAAGTAAATCCGGCCTACATCCTACGTGTTTCCCTTGTCATAAAGACCCCTTCTTTCCTAAAGCTTTCAACCCAAAATAACTGTTGACTTTCCTTCTATTTTTGTTTTGCTTTGTTTGTTTTACGACGTAAGACTTTTTTTTACCCCCTTTCTCTTTCGTTTTCTTTCATCGTCCTATCTACAGCAACTGATGTAAACCTTGTAGTTCTTCTTTGAGTTGCTTCTTCATCTTGCTCACATCTTAGAAAGCAAAAGAAGCATCCCTGTCACCCCCACCAAAAATAAAAAAGAAGTAAAGACAGAAAAAATGATGAATATATCTTATCTGTGGTTATTAATAAATTACACTTACACGCGAATGTTTTTTACATCTCCGCCTTCATTTTTGTCATTACAAAGTAATTAAATGATATTTTTTTTAGTTACCAGGCATTTGGCTTTTTTTTTCTTTTTTATGCAATTTTCTCCAGCTGTTTATGTGTATTTTCCCAAAGCAGACTAATCAGATATTTAAGAACGATTATTATTTTGAGGTCTCTTGCTGATCCCTTTGAAGGGCTGGAGTCTCTTCTCTAATATAAATAGGAAAACAATTTCGTTTAGATTTCTTCATAATTACTTTACTCTTTAACCTAGATATAGTTTCTTCCAACCAAGCAATGTCATACATACCAGGAGTTACTCTAAATATTATCTGCTTACACATTGACGCAAAATAAAATTACAACACACTGAATGTTATGTGAATCGGCGCCTAGATGTCAGCACAGGCCTCGGCCGGGTTGTATGGAAGACTAGCAGTTGCCTATGCAGCAGATATCCTTTCTTTATGACAAAAATGCATACCAAGGGACGAGCGAGATTATTTTACAATTGGCGTTTAAGTCTACTCGCAGTGATTGCCATAACTGCGTCGAACACAACGTCGATCTATCTTTGCAATTACTGATCTTTGTTTTATAATTAAACTCCGGCATATTTATCCAAGATTAACCTTGCACATTGCAGTTTTCGAACAGAGATGAAAATAAAGAGGTATATATTAACAGTACTCAGACTGAATATTAATACATTCGATGACTGAGCACTAGTATGTCATTAAAAAGACTAGTTTAGTTTGGTTTAGTTTTATAGCATATCAACCATTATTGATTATTTAATGCCAAATCCTCTTCTTACATATATATTAAATATAGGATTTCTAAACACATTTTTCAGATACACACATATGAATGAATAAACCGTTCTATTTCTGACAATTCAATTTAGCATAAGTAAATAAAATTAAATGGTTCCAAGTAAGATTATATATAACTAACAATTCAATTAAACATCAGTCATTTCTTTATACATTTTTAAATGATGAAACAGTCCTATTTCTAACAATTCAATTCAGCATAAGTCATTTTTCTGTAGTCAATTTAAATGTAAAAATTCTATTTGATCCATAGATAGGATCCTATCAAGTTTTACCATTCCGGGTAAGAGTGGACCTGGGAGCAATGGCAATGAAATGAAGGGACACTCCGTATTCTCCAAAGCTCCAACTTTATTGCAACATGTCCATCAGATTGTTTAGTATCATATCCAGGACATTCGTTAGGTGGCGGGTGTTTTACTCCTCTGCAGAGATACAGTTGGTGTTAATAAAGCTTCAGTTGACGAGGCTATATTAACCTTAGTTAAGATTGCAAAATTAATAAAAAAAATAGCGTGAGAGGAGGGTCTGTGGCGTAGTGGCTAATGCGCTCGATGCGACTTCGCAGTAAGCGAGTTCGAACTCCAATCGTGCTATTACGTTCACTTTCAAGTCACCGATTCCATTTCCTCCGACTATAACTGTTGTGCTAAACATGTTTCCAAGTGAATATAAGTATATTTTAGAAATGACTATCAAGCTTACGTTATTTTTATAGTTTGATAATGAGGCTGGCGTAGTTCTCCTTTGGGTATAAGCTCAGTCCTATAAGCACAAGCAAAAACTGAAATACGTACAGATTCGCCTAGAGTTTTAACTTCTCTCGGCGAGTCCATTCCTTAAGCCGTTAAACGCTATATCAGTCGCACCACGGGTTGTTGTTCTACGAAGATGTGTCAATATATCTTATCTGCTATTTGAATGGTTAATGTACATATTACATTTCTGTAAAATAACAGACTTTTTTTTTTCATTCTTGTAAAATAACTTTTTTTTGTAAAATAATATACGCTTTCCTTCCCGTATAATAACTTGCTTTTTCATTCCTGTAAAATAACATACTTTTTTTTATTTTGTAAAATGTTTCAATTTATGTAAAATAACATACTTTTTTTTTTCATGTAAAATAACACCCTTTTTATTTTTGAAAAATAACATACTTTTTCCTTCCTCTATAATAACTTGCTTTTTCATTCTAGTAAAATAACATTCTTTTATTATTTTTGTAAAAGTTTTTCATTCATACTTTATTTTTGTAAAAGTTTTTATTTTTGAAAAATAACATACTTTTTCCTTCCTCTATAATAACTTGCTTTTTCATTCTAGTAAAATAACATATTTTTATTATTTTTGTAAAAGTTTTTCATTCATACATTATTTTTGTAAAAGTTTTTCATTCATACATTTTTTTCATGTAAAATAACACCCTTTTTATTTTTGTAAAACAACATACTTTTTCCTTCCTCTATAATAACTTGCTTTTTCATTCCGGTAAGATAACATATTTTATTTTATTTTTTTTTGTAAACTAACATACTTTTTCTGCATTTTTTTTGTAAAGCAAAATACTTTTCCTTCATTTTTATTAAATAACATACTTTTTTGTCATTTTCGTAAAATAAAATACTTTTTCTTCATTTTTGTAAAATAACTTACTTTTTCATTCCTGAAAAATAACATACTTTATCATTTTAATGCCTGTTAAATAAATTGAATTAGATAGGAATATTTGAAGATATAAAAAATTGTGAAAGAAATGATGATTATAAAAAAAGAATATTTTCTTTAAACCGTATGATAAATTATGAGTGATAAATTGGAAAACTTGAAACCATATAAATATAAACCATATAAATATGCTAACAAATTCTTGAAAAATAAATAAATGTTAAGTTTTTGAAACTTTTCGGTTTTCAAAAGTTTTGTTACATAAATGACATAACTAAAATTGCTTTGCAACCCATCGATGTTAAATAATTCAGAACTTAGATTGACGAAGGGTGGGTGAAAAACTTTGAAATATCCTGCTGCGTTGAAGTTTGTGGTTCGGGTATCACGTGACCGAAGCAGTTCAAACATTGAAAAGTACCCCCGTTGATTGGTAGTATTGTACTATTTGGTGCATAGACACGTTGTTCGTTGATTCATTACGTGTGATATTTGAAAAGTGCGCAGATGAACGAGTTGGTAGCCTAATTCATGAACCTAGACTATACGATTTCGAACGGGGTAATAACTCTACAGACGCAACCAAAAACGAGCGACAGGTAATGGCGCTATTGATAACAGCATAGTAAACAGGAGGAAGCCGTCGTCGTGTTGTGGCTAACATGCAGGACTCCAAGATCATAGTAAGCAAGTTCGAACTGTAGTAGCGCTAAGACGTTGTTTTTTTTTACCAATACTCTTTGGAAAGGTATGAACCCACTTAAATAATACCACTCCTGTTCTTTTACAAGGATAGCTTTAGCATTCAATTACCTCTTGGTTATTTAGGGTTGTTTGCTAAACCAAATCGAATGCAGATAGTTCAAGAAAGTTCTCTTCCGCTGCAAGAACCTCGACGATTGGGTGAGATCAATTGATTTAAAACCGTGTATTTCAAGGCTGAGCTCTTAGTTATAGAGACAAATTCGGCGGGTAGTACATGGAGGGTATCAGGCGAGCTCGACATCTCACAGTCAACTGTGGCTCGTGACCATCACGACCTACGCAACAGCATCCACAGTTGTTGAACTTTACTTCTCTTTAGGAAAATATCACAAAACGTTTGACATTCCCTTGTATATGCATGTGTACATTTCATCAAACAATTATGCGAAAGTATATTACAAAAAATGTACATTACAATACTTAAGCGGTGGAAAGCCTTTTTTTATTAGCTACATATGCTAGGAATATTTGCTCAAAATTGCATGAGAAATTTATTTTAATCGACCGTAAATATCTTGTCCAAAAATTCCGTTATTCAGTGTGGAACGATTATAGAAAGACAAGTGTTTATTAGCTGCCCAATGTTCACGTGGAACCCATTCTTTTTCATACTCTTTGTAACAACCTGCAACAGTTGACTGACTGCACATGAAATAAAGAGATGAACAAACTTCAAAGACGCTTCTAAGTGTTCCATAACACTGTGTAAAAGGCGCTACTAACCTTTGCATTGGTGCAACATATCGTTTCAGACATGTAGTCAGCTTCGATATCCAATGCTAGTACAAGTTAGTTGTCAATACATAATACGGTTAAAGCAGGGACGATGATGATGATTATATTCATCAAGACATGTCGATAGAATAGATTCCCTTAAATCTCTCTCTCTCTCTCTCTCTCTCTTTCTTTCTTTTTCCACATCCGTTTCTAGCTTGATAAGTCCTAACCCGCCACCCAGTGTCTGTACAGAGCAGACGTATGTAAGTTTTTACTGCTCAGCTAAAACTGGTGTGTCCATGTGTAAGAGTTCATTAAAGAAATACCGATAGAATAGATTGTCTTCTCTCTCTCTCTCTCTCTCTCTCTCTTTCTTTCTTTCTCCACATCCGTTTCTATCTTGATAAGTCCTCTACCCGCCACCCAGTGTCTGTACAGAGCAGACGCATGTAAGATTTTGCTGCTCAGCTAAAACTGGTGTGTCCATGTGTGGGAGTTCATTAAAGATAGAATAGATTGTCTTAACTCACTCTCTCTCTCTCTCTCTCTCACACACACACTCTCTCTATCTCTCTTTCTGTCGATAGAATAGATTCCCTTAAATCTCTCTCTCTCTCTCTCTCTCTTTCTTTCTTTTTCCACATCCGTTTCTAGCTTGATAAGTCCTAACCCGCCACCCAGTGTCTGTACAGAGCAGACGTATGTAAGATTTTACTGCTCAGCTAAAACTGGTGTGTCCATGTGTAGGAGTTCATTAAAGAAATACCGATAGAATAGATTGTCTTCTCTCTCTCTCTCCCTCTCTCTCTCTCTCTCTCTCTCTCTCTTTCTTTCTTTCTCCACATCCGTTTATATCTTGATAAGTCCTCTACCCGCCACCCAGTGTCTGTACAGAGCAGACGCATGTAAGATTTTGCTGCTCAGCTAAAACTGGTGTGTCCATGTGTAGGAGTTCATTAAAGATATGTCGATAGAATAGATTGTCTTAACTCACTCTCTCTCTCTCTCTCTCACACGCACACACACACACATTCTCTCTCTATCTCTCTTTCTCCACATCCGTTTCTATCTTGATAAGTCCTCTACCCGCCACCCAGTGTCTGTACAGAGCAGATGCATGTAAGTTTTTGCTGCTCAGCCAAAACTGGTGTGTCCGTGTGTAGGAGTTCATTAAAGATATGTCGATAGAATAGATTGTCTTACCTCACTCTCTCTCTCTCTCACACAAACTCTCTCTCTATCTCTCTTTCTTTCTCCACATCCGTTTCTATCTTGATAAGTCCTCTACCCGCCATCCAGAGGTTGTACAGAGCAGATGCATGTAAGCTTTTGCTGCTCAGCCAAAACAAGTATGTCCGTATGTAAAAGTTCATTGGAGAAAGTAACAAATGATTTTGTCCGTACTTTAACAGCACGTACTTTAACAGCACGTCTTTCTTGTATGGTGGATGAAATGGCAGCTACGTAACTTTTTTAGCATACTGCTTCCAGGATGTTCAAAACATCACGCAGTATCTTTGTGTGGTTCCCAACCGTGGTAACAATAAAAGATATGCAATAAAATCTAGATGGAAAGTATGGTAAATTCTGTTTCCTACCTTCGTACTTTCGTTGATGGTTTCTTAACTTCTATTCATTCATTTCGAAATCTTAATAATACTTTTTTTATCTTTCTAATCCGATTCTGATACTTTCCAAGCTAATTCCACTTTTTATTTTTGTTTTTCTAGTATTCTTTATTATATCACCAAGTGGATAAAGATGTTGGTTAAAGTATATCTAGATACTTGATGGTGATGAGTCTAATCGCAAAGTAGTACTCTAATTCGGTGGAAGTAAAATCCCAAACACAAATTGCCTGAGAAGAATTAATTGATAAGAGATATCCTTTAAGTATGTATAGCAGAACCAGAAAAGTCTATCATTGGATTAAATAAACAGTTTGGTTCAAAATCTTCTGGGGATTATCTACTGCCACAATACCTCAAGGAGCTTACAATGGCTCGAATATCGAGAATATAGGAAACAAGTGAAGGACCTTAGTGTAAATACATCAGTATATAATAATTATAATTTCTCATATGTATGATCTCTTCTCATGGGACGGGATGTTATCTCCGTTTATTATTATTTGGTTTGGTTTGTTGTTTAATGGCATATCAACCTTCTTGAGTTACTTAATGCCAAATCTACCCTTCTCGAAGGACAATAATGGTACTATGTTAGGATAAGGGGGTTCATACCTTTCCCAAGGGTATTTCTCCGAAAGTAAACGTAATAGTGTGACTGGCGTTCAACCTTGCTTAGAATAGTTTTATTTGGTTGCTTGGTATATTTGTTTAACGGCACATCAGCGCCATATGGGTTATTTTATGCCTAAATATGATTCGTTTCGAAATTTATGATTGCAATGATAACTATATTTATAATGTTTCATTGATTTTTTTCAAAAACTCTACTTTTTAAAATGTTATCTATGATTATTTGTATCCACACAGTTAAGAAACCTTAACAGACACTACCATTCCAGGTTTGAGTGAAATTGAGAGTAATTTCATACTCATTAGAGATCCAGAACAAGAGCCTCACCATGGCAAGTAGTTTAGTGTCACACTCATGATACCTCTTTGTAGGAGAAATCTTACCTCTCTGCAAAGGATGCAAGTGGCTTATTCCAATCCTCTCAGACAGGTTTTTTTTAAAATGAAAATTGTGAATGTACTAACTGTATAACTGTAAAATTAATGTAACTTTTCATTCTAAAATTAAACAAAATATACTGTTTTAATGCTTTTTATATTACTTGAATTTTATATAAATACTTGAAGATATAAAACTGTATACAAACAAATGATTATTATCAAATAGGAATAGTTACTATAACCCTGATGATAGTGATTAAATTATTAGTATTAGATAAGAATTGTTAAAAATATAATCATATTCAAATTATTAGAATTAGTTAAGAATAGATGAAACTATATAATCACATTCAAATTATTAGTATTAGATAGGAATAGTTAAAACGATACAACTGAGAAAATAAATCCTTATTATCGTGAAATAAATAAGGGCTGTAATTAAATGTTTAAAGTTTTGTGTAAAAACAAAGAAGTATATGTAATTGGGAGGCAACACATCGACGTGAAATAATTTGGAACTTAGATAGAAAAGGATGCATAAACGGTTTTGCAATATTTTGATACGTGCTAATGTGTGGCAAGTATATCATGTAAACGAAGCAGTTCAAACCTTGGAAGGTACCCATTGTAGTTGATAGTGTTGTGGTAGTTAGTGCGCGGACATGTTGAACATTGTTTCATTCCAACGGATAAGAACAATTTAAACATATAACTACGAAGACAATTGTAATAAAATATAGTGATTATTTTAATAGTCAAATAAAAAGTTACAATAAAAGTGTTTGCTTTTTTGGAACTTTTCGGTTTTCTGGAGTTTTGCAGGGTAGATGGTGAACCTGCAATTCGAAGACAATACATCGCCTTGGAATAATTGCTAACTTAAATAGTAATCATAATATTTGAGTTTAATTGCTTTAGACTTTCAGCACCAATTTTCTCGAGAAGAATGGTATCATCATTGGTACTATTTACCATCCCCTCCGCTCGGGCAGGATATGACACAAGGTCGATTTTTAAGCGGAGTTTAACAGGTTTGAATTCAGAGTTTTCCTTCTCCTAGACTAGTTGCCTCACCAAGGCTGAAGAACCTAGTCCGTCCTACTATTTACCCATAGCTGGAGGGAGAATAAGGGGGTTCATACCTTTCCCAAGGGTATTTGCCCGAAAGTGAACGTAATAGTGCGACTGCAGTACGAACTCGCGTACTACGATTCCGCAGTTCATCGCTTTAACCATTACACCACGAGGACACCCATCATTGGTAAGCAACATGGGAAATAGGTTTTGGTACAAAGCCTCGTTTTTGGCATGAATTCCAACAATTAAATTTGAAGACCGAAAAATATATCACCTGAAAGAAAAATACCCCCCCCCAAAAAAAAACAACAAACAAACGAAAAACACTTTTGGTAATTTGAAGCAAAAGGAGATGAAAATACCTGTCTAAAAATGTCTGGAATAATGAAAACGCTTCATCCTCGAATCCTTGAAAAGTTTCGATATGTTTGAGAATTCCGTACGCGCCAATTCCATTCCGTCTTTATTCGTCATGTTCTAATTTCCTCAGCCGATTTGTGTGAAAACAAAGAGGTTACTAAATTTGCAAAGGTAGGAATTCGAGAAACGCATCTTTTTTTTTCGAGTGAGTTTTTTCCAGCAAAGAAATAAGAACTAAACACATTTCAAGGAATATTTTATCTGGTTGGTTAATTTTGTAGCGTGTCAACATTTACTGGGTTATTTTATGCCCCAAACAGTAAAATATTTATATACGGCAGAAAAATAAAATCATTTTGAACAAGAAAACATCTCATGGTGGCAATATCAATGTTTTTAAGAAGCAATATATTAATAAAGTTCACAATCATTTAACTTGGGGAAACACATCATCATCAACATCATCATGTCATGCCGCTAGCACGGATATCCCTGACCCTCTCTCACCACTTTTCCCTATCGTTCATCGCCTCTGGCAGGTCTTCAGGGCTACATCCCGTATCCTCACATAGCTGCTGAATGTATGTTCGTGCTGTTCGTCCTGCTTTTGCCCGGCTATATGTGGGGGTCCATCGGAGTACATCTCTTATGATCTCGTCCCTGCTTCTCCAGCAGTGTCCTGCATGTCTGGTTCATCTAACTTGGATAGTTTTCGTGATGGGAGGCAGGTGGCCGTATAGTTGGTGTCTTGTAGGGTGTTGCCGCCAGGATTTGTTCAATATTGCTCACAGCATTCTTGTGTAATTGCCGTCTAGCTTCTTCTCCAGCCGTTTTGTTAGCGTCCGTGTAGTGCATCCATACAGCAGTATCGATACGACAACTGCCTGGAAGAAACTGCGTTTCATTTTATCGGTTAGGTCTGATTTCCATATGATCGATAGTCTATTGATAGCTGTCCATGCCTTCGTTAGCTGCGTGTCGATGTATTTTTAGGTTGATGAGACGCTGCTTCCTAGGTAAGTGAATTTGTCTACTAGTTTAAGAGGGGTTCCGTCTAGTGTGGAGATACATCATAATTAGTTGCAATAACAATGTTTTAAAAAGCAATATATTAATAAAGTTCACAGTCATTTTAAACACTCGGCCAATCCTATTTATGAAATAAATAGGATCAGAATAGACCTGATAGTAATGGCAATAAAGAGGCGACTCTACGTTTCACGGATATTCAAGAGTTGAGCCTGATAGTGGTACGCAATTTAATGACTTTCTTTGAGAACTAACATCTTTAATAATGTCCAAAATAAATAAGACGATGTTGGTAGTATTTTGCAAGTGCTTTATTCATTATATAAAGATATATGAATATATTATCATCATCATGTCGTGCCACCAACACGGATATCCCTGACCCTCTCTCGCCTCTTCTCCCTATCGTTCATCGCCTCTGGCAGGTCTTCAGGGCTACATCTCGTATCCTCACAGAGCTGCTGTATGTGTTCAAGCTGGTCGTCCTGTTTTTGCTCGGCCATATGTGAGGGTCCATAGGAGTGTATACAGAATATATATAAACTATATGAAGATATAAAAACTTATGCAACAGATAAACAAATTATTACAAGATATATAAGTATATACAAAACTTGTAAAACTTATACAAAAGCATTGAAAATCTGTAACGAAGAACATTAACGCGAAATGAGATGCAAAAAGAAAAAATTATAAGTATTGGATGAAACATATGAAATCATATAACTGTGTGCTAAATATTAATGTTTAGAAAAGTTACTTGAAGCTATAATTGTTTATAAAGCAATAAAGCATTATCATTAGTTATTTGAAACCGTATAATTGCTTGGAAACGCAAAAAAAAAAAGAGAAGATTGTCTTCGACGTTAAATAACATAACAATGGTTGGCACACTGCAAAAACCAGTCAAGCAACCATTCAACAAATTTTTTTCAAATGCTATGTTTCTGAGTTATAATTAAAACCATATAATTTTGTACAAGTTATTAATTTGATATTTGATATGAATACTTGAAATAATATATTTATGTGCGAAGATGGTCTGGGATAGCTTGGTTCAATCCCAGGTCGGGTCATACCAAAGGCTCAAAAATATTACTTGATTGCGCCTTGCTTAACACCCAGCATTATAACGTAAGAATCAAGGGTAAAGTGGAGTAATCCAGGGAATAGAGTGGCACCCTCCCCTACATTTCTATGTTGTAGCTATTGAAAAGGGAGCCCTTAGGTTACTCTCAACTAATATAATTTTGTAAACCAGGCCATTGGCATATGAGTTGAATGTTCGCCAATAGTCCGGGAGACCGGGGTTCATTCCCAGATCGAGTCATACCAAAGACTCAAAAAATGGTAGTTGATGCCGCTTTGCTCAACACACAGCATTATTAGACGGGGATCAAGGGTAAAGTAGACTAATTCAGGTAAAAGAGTAGCGCCCTCCCTTAAATATAGGTGTCGTAGCTATCGAAAAAGAAGCCTACTGGTCACCCTCCGCTAAGGTCACCAACAACTTTTACATAATTTTCTAATGTCTATATGTATTTGTCCAACCCTTTAGCCACGAACAGTTTGTGAAACGAAATCAATTTTGAACGAAATAACGCTGGTTTGAATTTCGGGATTTCCCTTCTTTATTTCTGGTGATAAAACTTAGGCTAAAGAATCCAGTCTGTCCTACAACTTACACATAGCTGGTGGGAGAAGAGAAGGCTTCATGGCTTTTTCGAATTGAAATGCAAATAGTTTAAAATAGGACTACATGATATCATATAAATATGTATAAATTATTAGTATCAGATATTGTTTGTTTGTTAGTATTTTATAAACGGACATTGGCAAAATGGTTTCAGTGTTTGTCAATAGCCCGGGAGATCTGGGTTCAATCCCAGGTTGAGTCATACCAAAGACTAAAAAAAATGGTACTTGATGCTATCTTGCTTAACAATCAGCATTATAAGATACGTATCAAGGGTAAAGTGGAGTAATCCAGGGAAAGGAGTAGCGCCCTCCCCTACACCTCGGTGTAGTAGCTATCGAAAAGGGAGCCTTCAGGTCACCCTCGACTACGGTCGCCAACTTTGTATTTTATGGCATATCAACCTTCGTAAGTAATTTAATGCCAAATACATTTTTATACAAATACACAGTTCTATTTCAGACAATTCTATTTAGTATAAATACACAGTTTAATTGTCAAAAACATTTCTCTTTCAAGCTATTCAGTTTAGTCAAACAGTTTCAATTCAAATAATTCAGGTTAGAATAAGTATAGTTTTTATTTAAACACATTTAAATATCCAAACAGTTCGATTTCAAACAATTCAATTAAGCATAACTACAGTTTAGTTCTATTCGATTCATAGTTAGGACACGGTCAGGTGCCACAATTCTAGGTCAGAGTGGACCTGGGAGCGATCGCAATGACGGAGTAATCTGCATTCCTTAAAGCTCACCATCAGATTGTTTAGTGTCTTACCCGTCTGTAGAGGTGCAGTCAGTGTATTTTACAGCCCCAGCCAACTGGGCAAAATATTAGATTGGAAAAATTCATATTATATAATTGTGTATGAATTTTTAGTATTAGATAGGAATACTTAATACCACATAAGTTTGTATGAATTTTTAGTATTAGATGGAAACATTGGATGCTATAAAGATATGAATGAAATATTTGTCTCAGATAGAAATACTGAATACCAAATAAGCATGTATATATTATTAGTATTAGATAGGAATAGTCGGTCCAATATACTTGTGTATAAATTATTTAGATTAGATCGGAATACTTGATACGACATATAACATATTAAACTTTGACAGGCCGGGTAGTGGGGATTTCATAAAGGCTCTGCAGCTGTGTCTTAAGCTAAACGAGAGACAGAGGAAATGCGACGTGAATTGCATGGGAGGAATTATGCCGGAAGGAGAATGTGTTGGCGTCAGAAAAAAATATACAATGACGGAAGAATTTGGAGCCAGCGGTCAGTCGGAGTCGGGAGTCAGCAGAGTAGGCACGTCACGCTGTCTTGAGCACTTGCCCGGGGGTGGCGGCTCTCAAGGGTGAGAACTGGCTCTCTATCAAATCTTCCCCATGAAAGAAGCAAGGCTCTGAATATGTATATATCAACGCAGTATAAACCCTAAAAGTTTCTGACCGACTCCCTCTCTGTCATACAGCCATTTAGTCAACATTTACATGAATAAAAAGAGAGTTTATACTTTTATGAACAAGTGTCTTCTTCATCCTACAACACGACATAGGATCGGAATTTTTAATACCATAAAAGTGGGAGTAAATTATTTGTATTAGATAAGAATAATAGATACTATATGAATATGAATAGATCATTAGTATTCGGTAGAAATGCGTGATAATATATAAGTTTGTAGAGATTATAAATATTAAATAAGAATACTGGATACCATTTTAGTGAGCATAGATTTTTAGAATTAGATGAGAATTCGTGATACCATTTACAGGGTGGCTCAAAATAGTCGCAAACCATTAATATGATAATGATTTATTACTGAAATTAGAACAATGGTGATGATTTGGAACACGTCTTGAAAAAAATTAATCCTTTGTGCCAGAGATATCAAATTAATTTTTTTTTTTGATTATCATTATATCAGCTTCCATGACATGCAATCTTATTTTAAGTTTCTTGTTTTAGTAATAAATCATTATCATAGAATCTATTTTGAAACAGTTTTGAATGATTTGTCTCCAAATAAGTTGTGACGGAAACTATTTTTCTCTCTTGTCCCAGGCATTGTGATTAAGGATTAATAGTTGTTATTGTATACTATTTTCAAATTTTAAACAAAAAAGAACACATTATTCGTAGAGTTATTAGCAGTCTCATGTGTCCCATGTATATTTAGGTAACTTATATAACCATATATATTGCAGTCACATGGGTCCCGTGTAGACTGAAACACTCTATAATTTCTGAGTGTATTAGATAGTAATACCTGATACAACTATGCAAAGAAATGATTATTCACAAATAAAAAATGGGACTCAAAAACCAAATGCAACAGAACATTGAAAATATAAAGTGTTATGATTATCATCAAACATCTACAAATGAATCAAGGTTCGACATAAGATAATACATTAATGGAAGATATACCTCTAAATAAACGAATGGAAACCATACAATAGCGTAAAAATTATCAGTGTTATAGAGAAATAGTTCCTACCATATACCATTGTCCGAATTATCATATTAGCTAAGACTTGATATCATATAAATAAGTTCAAATCATTTAGGTTAGGAATACTTGAAGCAATACGCAGTACATGTACAATATATATTTAATACAATATGCATCGATACTTGGTACAAAAAAAAAAAAATATATATATATATATTGTTCCAAGTATCGATGCATATTGTATCAAATATATATATATATATATATATATATATATATATATATATATATATGCGTGTATACGTTTGTATGTGTGCAATATATTATTTTTGTTTAGAATTGTCACTTAAAACTATTTTTGTGAGATATTACCGTTGATTATTAGAAGCTATAAAATTACTCGCAAAAACATAGAAAATAATATTGACATCAGCATTAAATAACCCAAGGGTTGACATGCCGTTAAACCAATCAACCAACCAGCCAGCTGACTAATCGACATCTTTTAAGAATACTGCGTATCCGATGTAGTTTTATAGGGCTTTCAGATGAAAATGAAATGAAGAACTATATTTCTCAAAGGGGATATCAGTGAACTTCACAGACAGCATGAACGAGACAAGAAAAGCAAACGAAAGAGATAAATTACCACTTTTAGATTCAAGAGCATCTCAAGATCCTGAAACAGCCAGCTGAACAGAGGAGTAAAAAGATCAAATACGCGTATACACACAGGGGAATTGAGGAAAAGAAAACTGAAATTACAACCGTCTCTTAGAAGCAGACTGGAGCGAAAAACAACGAAGAACATGAAATTTATATCATTAAAAGGAAGAAGAATTAAAGACAGATATGAAATAAAAATTATTCCTCTATTATATTGAAACCAAGTTCTTTGTGGAATTTGTGGATATGTAAAAAAAAAAAAAGAAATCAAGAAAATCGAAGAAAATAAAAAGAAAACGAAGTTGGAAATTTTTAGTGCTGAAACGTTCTCAGATCTTAAAATTCTCCTAAAATGGAAGTAATTAATGAAATTTAATGAAGCATTCAACATTTCATTCATTTATTATTGAATTTAATGATCAAAACGTTAATTAAGAAAATAAATTTAATTATGAAAATATTACTTTATAAAAGAAAATTATAAGGAAGTATATTCCCTTTCAAAGTACAAATAGTTAAGATGTTTATTGCGTTATTGTTTACAGTTTAAAAAATAAAACAAATAAAAATCAAAACAAAAAAAAATAGAAAGAAACAACTGAACGTAAATTAGAAATATCATCAGTCGAGAACAAACGGCGTTTATAAAACATAATGAACATGCAATATATCGAAGGTGATTAAAAAATGTTAAAAAATGGGAATACCTTTGTGATACAATTTCAAACTGTCTTCACATTTTCATCATCCATGTCAGTACATTCTAGGAATCTCCCACAGGTTATCAACAAAAATATTATTATTTCTCTAAGGGTATGTTTATTAGAAAAACAATAAGGAAAATAATTCTTGAAGCATTAAAAACAGCCTATATAATGGATTTACCAAAACAGGAAGGTTACGTAGGCGTTTACTTGTATATATGGGCAAATTTTAGTCACTAGATTTCCAGCGAGATGTTCTATTGCGAAAACGCAACGAGTAAAATGTAATAGTAGGATTGAAGACAATAATAAGAGACGAAGCACACTTCGTCATCTTGACAAATTTAATGTTAACATCTTCATCATTGTTGATATCGGCGCTGTGCTTGCTTGCCTTTTTCATATTCCACATCGACACTCCCCAACATAATGGGTAAAACATATAGTCATCCGCTAACCCTGCCTTAGCATTTCCGGTTGCTGTGTGTAGTCTGCTGTAGAACAATGCATTCCAGCTACGTAAGAAAATAAGGAAGAACGGCGTAGGATAATATAATAATATATTATTATGTAAAACGGAAGAAATAGCGTCAAAAAAGAAAAATGAATAAAGAAGTATATAACTAGCGGTCGAATGAATATTATGAGAACAGCAGGGGACAGACGCGCATGCGCGGAAACATAACAGTCAGGTTTGTGTTAGGCGAATTATTACTTTCAAAATATACGTATCTTCATATACGCCAACGTAATTATATATACATATATATATATACATCTCTCTCTCTCTCTCTTTCTCTCTCTCTCTCTCTCTTTCTCTCCCTCTATATATATATACATACATACATACATACATATATATATATATATAGTGCAATGTAATGTGACGATATATATATATATATATATATATATATATATATATATATATATATGCACAGGCAAAAGTATAGACCAAACACTCTTCGATAACACTTTTTATGTTTTCTTGATTCATGAAAAATGAACTAAACACAAATCTCAGACAAACATATCACATTTGATAGCGAAACTTGGTTTCATTGAACATACTTCAAATTAAAATGATTTAAAAGCCTGGGATGATGAAGCAAAATAATTTTGAGTTTTTCGTGATTCCATAATTGTTCTTCATATTAGGGTATCGATTATATGGATGTCTGATCTATCCGATAAAATAAAAAGGTATACCTTCTAAGAAGCGGTTGTGTCAATACTATTCAATGGATGCACCTCATAGAAGCTGACAATACCCATAGAGTAAAAGATAGACGGGGACTCCACAAGAATGCTACGAGCTACACTGAACAAATCCTGAAAGCAACACCCGACGAAACAATAGCTGTACGGCCACTTGCCTCCTATCAGTAAAACTATCCACATAATATAAACAAGACAGGTGGGACACTGCTGGGTGAGCAAGGACAAACTCATCAGTAGCGTTCTCTTTTGGACCCCTTCACGTGGTCGTGCCATTGTTGGCCGATTATTAAGAATTTGCCTACAACAGCTCTGCACAGGCACACGATGCAGTTTAGAAGACGAGCCCGGAGCGGTAGATAAGAGAGAGAGAGAGAGAGAGAGAGAGAGAGAGAGAGAGAGAGAGAGAGAGAGTTAAATCCGAGATAGCAGCGCTACTTGATGATAACGACGATGATGATCATGAGTCCATCATTTGTTCGATGATGTCCGAATGATCTTGATGATTAATTTAAACAATAAATTTTGGTTAATTTGATATAAATTCTACGAAGCCATAATGCTAGGCTATTTAACAAAATAAGTTTTTGCTGAAGATTTACGCTTAGTTATTTTTTTCATTGATTAAAAATTAAAGAAATAATCATAATAAGATTCGTTGTTACTGGGTTATAAAACTTGGTAAGTTTGGACATCGCTTGGTAAATACATTTTTTTTAGAGTAATCTTTCTTAAAATAGTAAGTTTCGCA
>CAUZXS010004756.1:0-20000 GCA_963585895.1 Sepioteuthis lessoniana | reverse complement strand
TAATATCGGGGTATAGATGATATTGTGTCCTCATCAGATGGAAAAAAAAAGAGGAAGTTTATTCTAGAATCACTCTTAAATATCAACTTTTTAGACTAATTCTTAGACTATTTTCCTTGCATTGTATATATATATATATATATATATATATATATATAATGCATATATATATATATATATACATTGCAAGGAAAATAATCAATATATATATATATATATATATATGTATATATAAGTGTGTGTTTTTGTGTGTAAACAATATGTGACACTACTGAAACAAAACGTTGTGATACAGTGGTCACTATATTTTGATCATGTATATTTTGATATCAGGTCGGACATAATAATATCCGTTTTGGTGGTTGGGGTTTAATTATTTATGGGGAATAATTTCTATGTATTTTTATATGATTGTATACTTTTGTTTCACAAAATGTTACCACCTGCATGCACACACATATACACTTATACGTGAATGTATATACATTTTATATTTCCTGTGTCTCAATAAAACACAGGTATGCGTACAAAATGATAATGTCTGAGTGTTTTTAAAGAAAAAAAAGCAGATTGCACTGAACGTAAAATGATACTGACATCATTAGGACTTTGTTTTCCTTAAGGAAGACAGATTGTGAAAGCAGTTTAAAAAATAATAATTATCTTGCTTAATTATCCAAGAAATTATGCAAATTTAAATTGTTTATATTTAAAATTCGATTTGCATTTTTAACGTTCATTTTTCAAATTAAATTTTAAGCGTTTGGGGAAAAATATTTTACTCATAAATATAATTATTAAAAGATCTTCGAAAATTTTGCGAATAACAAATTGCTTAAATTATTCGCTAATTTTAAGCGATGAAATTTTCAATAACGTTCACGTCTATATAAAGCTATTAATGTAATTTTCGATATTTTTTAAACTTCCCTTCGATAAGTGAGAATTTTCAAATGCACATTTTCAATGCACATTTTTTGGAGTTAGATGCATCAGTCAAGTCTGCAACACTTTCAGGCTGCAATATCATGTGTGGCACGCTGTTAGTCAATGATACACCGAATATAAGAAGACAACTGGTAAAACTGATACAATTTATTTGTTTGATTTGGTTTTATGGCATATCAAACATTATAGGTTATATAATGCAAATTCTTTTTTTATACTAGTTGTCTAAATTTCTGAGACGCAGTTTGATGATTTTTATCAGTAAGAGTTTTCGAGCTATTGTCTTCGTCTTTATTTTCTCAACGTTTCGACTGCTGTATCCCCTGGCCTTCCCCTGTTTATCTGGACATAGATTGATTCAACCTGGGAAATCATTTTAAAAGTTTGACTGTTGATCAAACTAAGCGTAATTATTTGCGAAAGATCTTCACAATTCTTGAACAGCTTCATTGTTAGACTCACAACGTTTCGGTCAGGTTTTTCATATCAAACTCGGCAGCCTCGAAATGAACATTTTATTCAGTCCCTGGGGGTAGACTCTTCTTGGTACAAAATGTTGAGCACTGGTAAGTATGTTTTGTTTTTCTTATCTTTTGTTGAGTTTGAACCTGCAATCTCCAATTGACATAGCTCAGAAGCTCTTATTAACCGAATGTTTTATAAATTGCACCACATGATCTGCTGAACAACTCGGTGTTAATTTTGGGACTCATAAACCTAATATCTCTATCAACCCATGCGCCACAACTCCCTACTATCTTGTCCTATTTTTTTGGGAAAGGCATGAACCTCTTTATCGCTCAGCAATGGATTAAATAGAACCTCTACTGTTTTTCTACAAGGATGAATTTGACATTGAATTACCCTCGAAAATTAATTTGGTATTAAAATGAAAAAAAAAAAGATATTGATATATATTATTTTTTACTTATCTTCACGAATTACTCTCATCAATTGCTGCCTGGCAGGATATATTTCTGAGTTTTCGACGATCTCAGCAGCTACATATTATTCTTTGGTCACGAATGCAATTACTGCTTTTTGTTTCTGCTTCTAGTTCATAGTTATGACACACAAAATTATCGACAGTTTAGATTGTTTAGTTAGATGTTCGGTTGGTTGGATTTTACAGCATATGAATTCTTCTTGGGGTATTTTATGACCACGTCAGTTCAACATCAAACATTCCAATATAATATAACTAATTTTCAAACAGAATTATTCGAGCCATTGATAGGACTTTAACAGGTACCACCATTTAGAGTCAGAATAGACCTGGGAGTAATGGCGATAAAGGGGTTCAGCAAATTTTCTGAACTCCAGAACTGCAGCTACTTTGGCAGATAATTTTTACTGCCGTACATCGAACTCACCTTTTTAGTTGGGGTTGCCTCCTTGCAGAGGATACAGTCGGCGTATTCTAAGTGATGTCGACGGAGCTGACGTTCATTTTATTCGTGAATGGGAGAGCCAGGTACCATAACGTTGAGAAGGTTTCAGACGAGTTTCGCATTGTCTTAGAAGTGCCACCTTGTATTGTTTTAATAGGACTCTGTCGCTGTACTCAAAGACTAAAATGTCATTGGAGATGGTTGGCCGCCAAATTTATCTGATGGCAACCTGGGTTGTCCAGTGTCCAAGGTCGATTTCAGTGTAGATAAGCGTTTTTTTTTTTGTAATGTGATCTTTGTACTTTTTTCGTTGCAATTTTCTGATTGGTTAACTGTTAAATCTTTCGATAATGCAAAGTGGTGTCCTTCGATGAGGAGAAGAAAAGAAGGAGTCGTGATTTTCCCAAAAGTATTAGCAGGAAGTGAAATGCAAACAGCCTTGTTGAGGATACGAACTCGAAGAGCCGATTCCTTTTCCTACGATGGTAACTTTTACTCTAAGCGAGTCACGTTGAAATAACTTGATATTTTTGCTTATCTGCCCTTCTCGCTATCTCCCCCCTCTCTCTCTCTCTCTCGCTCTGTATATATATATATATATATAAGAAAAATTGGTGACCATAATTGAGGCTGACCGGAAGGCTCCCTTTTCTTTTGCTACAACAACAAGGGCGCTACTCATTTCTCTGGATTGGTCCCCTATTAACCTTGACTCAAACCTTACAATACTGAGTGTTAAGCGAGAAGGCACCAAGTTCCATTTTTTTAGTCTTTGGTATGACTCGACCTGTAATGGAACTACGGTCTGCTGGGTCAATGGCGAACACTCTATCCAATAGACCGATGGGCCGGTTCTATACGGGTATTAGGATTCCGGATCAGTGAACACATGGGAGTAGCGGCAATGAAGAAGTGGGTTTATACTCCTAAGAGTTACAGAAATGAAGCCTCACCACCGGATGCAATCTTGTGTCGTTCTCAAGGTTTGCTCACTCCTGACTTAAAATGCTACTGTAAACAACGGCGATCTAAAAAGAGTGGGAAGATTTTCGGTTGGATTCACTCTCATGTCCCGCTTTATCTGTGAAGAATGCATTCGGGCGACAGCTAATCAACTACTCGAAAGAGAGACCACCCAGCGGGTAGGGCTTAAAATTGGCTAACTGTAAGCCCTGCGGATGGGTAAGTCCCACTCACAAAAGAGAGATACGACACAAAACCGCATTTAATTAAGAAGATCCGTTTCTGGATTCATATGGAGAGAGTGGATTACTCCTTTATTGCACTTACTCAATGGTCAACTCTGATCAGGAGTAATTGTACCTGTGAGGTTCTTATTTATAGATCTGTCTAAAAACTATTCGTATTCTATAGGAATACTTATTCTCATATAAATATTACTTATTTGCTGCGTGCAATCCTGAACAAGTCCTGGCAGCAACACCTCACAAGACAACAACTGTACGGCCACCTGCCTCCTATCACGAAAACTATTCAAGTTAGACGAACCAGACATGCAGGACACTGTGGGAGAAGCAGAGATGAACTCATAAGAGATGTACTCTTATGGATCCCCACACATGGCCGCGCAAAAGCAGGGCGACCAGCTCGAACGTACATTCAGCAGCTATGTGAGGATACAGGATGTTGTCCTGAAGACCTACCTAGGGCGATGAACGATAGGGAGGAGTGGCGAGAGAGGGTCATGGATATCCGTGCTACCAGCGCGATATGATGATGATGATGATGATATTTTGTTACTTGAAGCAATAAAACTGTGGGCTAACAGATGATTATAAGTAAATAGAAATGCTTATCTGAAATATAATTATTTGTATTGGATAAGAATATGTTAAACCATAATACTGTTAATACATATGACTATAATTCAATAGAAATGCTTATCTGAAATATAATTATATGTATTGGATAGGAATATTTGATTTTGATTGGTTGGTTGGTTGGGTTTTATGGCATATTAACCTTTGAAGGTTATTTAACACCAAATCCATTTTTATGAAAATAGTTCTATTTTAAACAATTCAGTTTAGCATAAGTACACAGTTCAAATGTAATTACAGTTTAATTCTGAAAAACTTCTATTTCAAGCTATTCAGTTTAGACAAGCAGTTCTAATTCAGCTAATTCAGTTTAGTATAAGTACAGATTTTGTTTACACACACAGTTAAATATCACAACAATTCTATATTAACTATCAAAACAGTTTTATATTAAGTTTAGTGTAATTCAGTTTCAATGTCAAAAACAGTTCCATTTCAAATAATTCACTTTTGCATCAGCATGCAGTTTAAATATTAGCACGGTTTAATTGTCAAAAGCATTTCTATTTCAAGCAATTCAGTTTAGTCAAACAGTTCTAATTCAAACAAATCAGTTTAGCATAAGTATGCAGTTAGTTCTATTTAACCTATTGATAGGTCCCTATCAGGTACTACCATTCCGTGCCAAAGTTGACCTGGGAGCAATGGCAATGAAGAGGTACTCAGCATTTCCCAAAGAATCAGCATCACTGGAATCTCATCATCAGATTGTTTAGTATCATATCCAGGACACTCATTGCGGGGGAGATCTTACACCTCTGCAAAGGTGCAGTCGGAGTATTCTACAACCCTAGCCGACTGTGCAAGGAATATGTTAAGCCATATTACTGTTAAAACATATTATTGAATACAAATGCTTATCTGAAATATAATTATTAGTATTAGATGGGAATATTTGAAACCATATAACTGTGTGCAAATAAATAACTAGGATTAAAAAGAAATGCTCAACTGAAATATTATTAGTATTAGATTGGAATACTTGAAACCTTACATCCGTGGGCATAAAAGACTCATGAAAAGCAACTTCACACAAATGCAAATATGGTTTAATTTAAATGCAGTTCTTTTTTTGCCAAATAAATGTTGTATTTTGCTTTTGTTTTTATGCATTTTGTTCCTTTTTAATAAGGAGAATTAATTTAGAAGGTTAATGCAATTGAGAAGTAATTAATGTCTTACAACCTGGTGTTTTTATTCTCTCGAAAAGTTGCTTGAAGAAAATGAAACCTGATTTCATTTATTTAAAAGTCATCGTCAACAGACATCACTGTACCAAGTTTTTAAATTTCCAGAATGGTATACATTTCATTATCCTAATTATCGAGCAGCTCCCATCTCCTCTTGCCCAGTCGGCTGGGGCTGTAGAATACACATACTGCACCTCTGCAGAGGGGTAAGACCCCCCACCAACGACTGTCCTGGATATAACACTAAACAATCTGATGGTGAGGTTCTGGCAATGCTGGAGCTTTGGGGAATGCCGAGTACCCCTTCATTGCCATCGCTCCCAGGTCCACTCTTCCCCGGCGTGGTAGCACCTGATTGGGTCCTATCTATGGGTTTAGTAGAACTAAACCGTGCTTCATTCCCTATACCTATTTTTGCATTTAAACTGCATATTTATGCTCAACTGAATTGTTTAAAATAGAACTGTTTTGACATTGGAACTGCGTACTAGTGCTGAACTGAATTGCTCGAAATAGAACTGAATTATTTTAAATAGAACAGATTATTTACATAAAAATGGATTTGGGTTTGAATGACCGACAAAGGTTGATATGCCATAAAAGACAATAAACCAAACCAAACCAACCCATCTCCTCACTTTGCTTCTTTTACAGTCGGTCATCTTGTCGCGTTGCATATATAAAATATAAAATATAAATCTATACTGAAAGTGGTTCCTTGACCTTTAGGGGTCAGGTAACCCCACTGTCAGGTAAGTATGCCGTTAAAATCAATCAAATAATTGGAACAATAGATAAATAAAAGTTAACTGAATTTTATAAAATATTTTCTCTGTATTTATTAATCATTTTATCAGATCATTTTTTTCGAGTACTCTATCTATGCGTATTTATTTAGTAAGCTTAACTTTGTACAAAGGAGAGAGATTAATTGGGCTCTCAGTGAGAGTCTATATCATTAAAAATGGTCTGCAAGCTTGCTTCGCGAACCAAGCAAAACAGCACACAACATTCCCATTTCTCTCAATACGTATATAAAATTACAAGAAAATTTCAGATTTACTCTATATATTACATTTTTATTTCTAAATGACTAGAATTGGGAAGCAGCGGAACATTATTCTTGTATTGTGAGATTTTAGAATATAAAATCATCGCTTCAGTGAACGGTTCTCTCCATTACTTTGAAATCTGTCAAAGTGAATATGTTAACATTTGAAATAGTTTGAACTTTCTTCGAAAGATTGGAACTTTGTTAGAGTGAGAAATATTCTTCGCATTCATTTCAATCATTTAGAATGGAATATACATATATATATATATATATATATATATATATATATATATATATATATATATATATATATATATATTAACAATTCTTGCTATTTGTATATTAGTTTTTTCTTCTTCTGCTGCTGAAATATTACTTACAGTCAATTAAGAGAAGACTTTATCATATTTACCCAACCCCTCCGCTCGGGCAGTATATGGCACAAGGTCCATTTTTTTTTTTTTGAATTCAGAGTTTTCCTTCTCCTAGACTAGTTGCCTCGTCAAGGCTGAAGAACCTATTCTGTCCTACTATTTACCCATAGCTGGAGGGAGAATAATTGGATTAATACTTTTCCCAAGGGTATTAGTGCTATGTGAAATGCAATCACTCTCTTCCAGGATTTGAACTCGTGTCACCGTGTCCATTTCCTACGACGATAACCATTACACCACGGGCACTTCCAAGGAAAAGACTTTATTAAGAGGCCAATAGACGGCGAATAATGTGGTTTGTGGTGATATCTACTAACCTAGTTCTGTAGGATTTTTGATTGACCAATATGAATTAAAATAGAAATAAAAATGAAAAACACAACAATTACAAAAATCACGTATATAATCCTAATATGATCCAGCAGTCTTCTTTCTTTGTAACAACGACTGTATATTACTTACAATAAGGCATGAAACACTTCGTCCCTCCCACAAGTAAGCATTTTTAGAATTTAGTTTTCCTACATATTCAGGGTTGAAAAAATCATTTCGAGGCCAATCCTTTTCCTCATGAAGAGTTGGAGGCTACACAAGGCCAATTTTTAACGGAGTACAGCTGGTTTTAAATTAGAGTTTTCTTTCTCTAAGACTAGTTGCTTCTTCAAACATTTTATTTTAAAAAATCATTCACTTGAAATCCACTCTGAAAAATCGTCTATTTCAGACTATAATAAAGACAGATGAAAATTTGCTACGAAATGTGCGTACCATTCCATAAAAGTACTTACAGAACAGAAAAAAAAACAAACTCTGGGTTCCATGCAAAAAAAGAAATCCCCTTGGCACAGTGGCTAACATTCTCTAGTTGCGTTAAGACGTTTACTTTTGAACAAATACCCTTGGTAGATATGAACAGCTTTTGCTTGCCTATGAACAGCTTTTGCTTGCCTATCTCTGCAGAGGGGTAAGATTCCCTCTGGATATGACACTTAACAATCTGATGGTGAGGTTTCAGTAATACTGTAGCTTTGGAGAAAGCGGCGTACTAAGTCAACTCTGGCCCGGAGTGGTAGCACCTGATAGGGGCCTATCTATGGGTTAAATAGAATTAAAAAGGTGTCCCTACAAAAAACTGAAATGTTTGAAATAGAACTGTTTTGATATTTATCTGTTTGTAAACAAAAACTACTCTTATTCTACACTAAATTTTTTAAAACTTAATTCGGCGTTTAATGACCCGAAAAGTGTTGATACGCAATTAAGCAAAACAACCAACGAACCAAGCAACTGACTTTGGCATCAAATAACCCATTACGGTTTATATGCCACTTAACAAAGAAACCAAATCAAACCAAACGATTCATGAGACAAATCTCCGTAAGTTGTACGCATGCAATTATTTACCTTCTTCTCAACATCAAGTCAAATTTTGAGGAGAGTAAAACGGATTTGAATTCTTCTTTTTTCCTTTCCTTGTCGGATACTCTAGTGATGCTAAAGAACTTAGTCTATCCAAATATTTACCGATCACTGGTGACGAGAAGAAGAGATAGTGAAATGCCTGACTCTGGGATGTGAAAACTCAGGGAAACAAACTTCTTTGACTTGGATTTTTATGAAGTTCTACGTAAAGAAATAAATACGTTTATTCTTTGTTTTTTTTTTTTTGTTTTTTTATATAAAAGTCCAATTTCTTCTTAAACACACTTCTTTAGTATATATACGAAGAATATTCACTAAATATCGGAACAGTTTTCATTTAACAACAGAAATGATTAATGAACAATATTCCTTTCTTCACAACAATCCTTTTAGCTTTCAACATTTTTATTGCATTAAGTTTTACAATAACCTGAGATTATCTAAAACCCTTCTTTTGAGATATTGTAATGATGAACCATCAATCTGAGTGGTCTGGGTATTGCTCAAAACTGTGTCTGATGGTGAGGCTCCAGTTCTCGAGCTTTGGGGAAAGTGTAGTACCCTTTCATTACCATAACTCTCAGCTCCACTCTGAAACGGACTTGTTTCACATTCGGTTGGCGGGGTGGGTTAAATACACCGGCTGGTTCTCTGCAGAGAGGTAAGACTACCCCCACAACAAAAATGATTGTCCTAGATATGACACTAAACAATCTGATGATGAGGTTCCAGTAATGCAGAGCTTTGGGGAATACGGAGCACCCAAGAACAAGTTGATGAATATGTACACGGACTTACATCGGAGAGATGATATAAACAGATTCTAAGTGTCCAGTAAAAGATGAAATAAGACTCGCCAGCGTTGAGAATTTAGTAAATGCAGTAATTTAGAAACGCGAAGAATCTTGAAAAAGAGAAAAGAAAGAATAATTATAACAGAAAATAACAGCTACGTCGACAGAATGTCAAAGAATAAAACAAGAAATTGTAGAAAACAAGGGGAAGAAAAAGAACTGTATGCATATTTCAAGCGATAAACTGGCGAGATTGCACACGAGAAGACTTGAACATTGGTAAGAAAGGCACCACTCCAGAGAGAAAGTAAATCGTTTTTAATTGCAGCACAAGGTAATGACAATAGGACCAATTATATCAAGCTGAACATTGATAATATGCAACAGAAGAGCAAGTGTAGGTTATGTAGATGTTATACAGGACAGTTAAACATATTATATGCAAATGCAGCAAACTTACTCTAAACGAGTACAAGATTATGCACGTTAGGATCGAAAATTACTCCACGAAGAATAGTGCAAGAGATTATAGATTTAACCATACTACTAAATAGTATATGCACAAACTATAATCCAACTGAGAAAATGAGATTCATAAAATTCTCTTGAACTTTGAAATAAAAACGAATCACCTAATCCCATCCAGTTGACAAGACCTAGCGTTAATTAACAAGATAAAAGAATTTGTCAAATTTCTTTGGAAAAAGGACAGAAAGAATTGGAAATCCGAAGATGAAATGAGAAATAAGACTAAAACATTATTAGAATTCGTCAGAACACTAAGAAGAGTCCCTGATATCTATAAAGACTTGTTGTCACTCCATTCACAGCCCAGTAACTAACACTGGTGTAAACAACCCAAAAGCAACAAAATAATAAAAATGATAATGAAGGAATTTTGTTGTATACTATACGTACACATAATGATATCAATCCAACGGTATATATACAAATGCAAATACACAGGCAAGTTCAAATAGACTGGCGAACTCTGTTGTTTAGATACTCACGGTTCTTGCTTCGGTTCTACGACACGAGGAGAGAGACACAATTCTTACTATGCTAACCCCATCCGTGCCCGTGGTGTAATTGTTATCGTCGTAGGAAATGAACACGGCGACTCGAGTTCAAATCCTGGACTTGACTGATTGCATTTCACATAGCACTAATACCCTTGGGAAAGGTATGAATCCAATTATTCTCCCTCCAGCTATGGGTAAATAGTAGGACAGACTAGGTTCTTCAGCCTTGGGTAGGCAACTAGTCTAGGAGAAGGAAAACTCTGAATTCAAACCTGTTAAACTCCGCTTAAAAATTGACCTTGTGTCATATCCTGCCCGTGCGGAGGGGTTGGGTAAATAGGATGCTAACCCCATCTCAACGCACGGCGAATCTTGTGGTATTTAAGATCTCTGTCAGTAGAGATCCGAAAATCTTAACCGCTGCCGTAACGGTAGAAAACTCAACTCTCTGCCCAAATAGCAGAGAACTCAACTATCTGCCAACATGGTCCAATGTCAACTTTCAACTGACTCTTTTACAAAATCCTCAAATTCTCAGGACCATCTCTTCCGGGCATGACGTCATCCACACTCCAGCTCCATTTCCTGTCTGAGGGTTTATTATGACAATGGTGATTGTCATATCCTTTGTACGCGAGCGTAAACTGCATCAATTGACCACACACCTGGGCTCTCAACCCAAATAGTTCAAAGCTTAACCAAACTGAATGATAAAATATAATTAACGAAAAATGATTAATAGTAAAATCTTTCCTTAAATATATAACAATTTGGCACAGAAAAATGTGTCATGTAAATAATGAAATGTGGGAAAAGTGAAAGAAATAGCAAATGAAGAAAACATCAGAACACATGGAGAAAAAAAAATTGCACTCAACAAAATATATCAAAAACTGATACCATTAAACAGGAATGAAAGAAAAGTTAGAAAAAAAGGACCTCAGAAGAATAAGAAAATTTTCCTTTTAGTCCCGCTCTGAAGCATAAATCTAATCAAAGGAATAAACACCTGAGCAGTCCCCCTTGTAAGATTCTCGGTCCTTTCTAAAACCAACACAGACAAATGGACAAAAAAAAATACTCATTTAAGCCAATTCCCTTGGTCATACATCCGAGGGATGACATGGAGATACTATATATGTCAAGTAAAGAAAGAGATGAGAATTGCGAAGATGTATCAATAAAATGATTCAAGAAATACTCAAAAGGGATAAATAATGACTTATTACAGCCGCAAGTAAAAGAAACGTCAAATAAAGTGTCAAACATAAAGAAATTCCAGGAAAAACGTGAAAACAGAAATGTAATGTTTAGTTTGGTTTGGTTCGGTATTGTTTTATGGCATATTGTGGTTATTATTGTGGCATATTGTGTTATTATTATGGCATTGTGGTTATTTAATGCCAAATCTTATATATATATATATATATATATATATATATATATATATATAAAATATATGATTTGTAAACACATTTTGTATATATGCACAATTAAATGATCAAAACGTTCTATTTCTAACAATTCAGTTTAGCTTAATTCAACAAAGTTAAATGAGTTCAAGTATTTCTATGAATCACTAATAATTCAGTTAAATATCAGTCATTTGTTTACACAGTTAAATGATCAAACAGTTTTATTTCAAACAATTCAATTCAGCATAAGTCTTTTGTTTGTTCACAGTTCATATGTCAAACAGTTTTATTTGACCCATAGATATGACTCTATCAGGTGCTACCGCTCCAGGCTAGAGTAGACCTGGGAGCAATGGCAATGAAGAAGTACTCAACATTCCCCAAAGGTCCAAGACTGGAGATTTGCCATTAGATAGCTTAGTATCGTACACAGGACACTCATTGGTGGGGTTATATCCCTTTACAGAGATAAAGTTGGTATATTCTTCAGCCCCAGTTGACTTGGGGATGTCATTGTGGTGTAATGGTCAAAGCGATGGACTGCGGAATTTTTGTACGCGAGTTTGAACTCCAGTTGCGCTATTACGTTCACTTTCGGACCAATACCATTGCGAAAGGTGTGAACCCCCTTATCCAACCAGCTATTCGTTAAATAGTACCACTACTGTTCTAGAAGGATAGCCTTGGCATTAAATAACCCACGAAGGTTAAAATGCTATTAAAACAAAGAAACCAAACCAAACCAAACCAGCTGACTTTGCTACAAAAATGTAAAGAAAAACAATATTATGAATACTTAAAACGAACACCTGGGGAGATTCCACATGAGAAGTCTTGTACATGACAAATGAAAGAAAACCTTAAGAGAGAAACTGATCCCTTTTAATAGTTGCGTAAAGTAACCCCATTAGGCATTCATTATATTAAAACCCAGATTGATTTGTGTAGGTTACATGGTGACAGATGAGACGGTTAATCACAAATACAGAAAACTGGCATTATCGAAGTACAAGACTAAGGAAAATTGAGTTGGAAAAGTGATCAAATGGCAATTGTGCAAAAGATAAAAATGTGTCCATTCTACCAAATGGCTTCTACACAAATGCTCTATGGATATTGAGACATAACTGGGTCACCGAATACCATCCAGAACACCAGAACTATAGTAAACTAACAAGAAAAGATAGCTTATAATGAAGTGGACATTGCTCTTTCAGTCGACCAGTGATTGAGAATCCCATTAAGCAAAAACCAGTGCGCTAAAAAACGTATGAACCATGAAAGTGGCGGCAGTATGATTGGTATTTAGTGCCTTTGAAACTGTTCCTAAGGCACTGAAAAAACGACTGAAGGAATTAAAAATCAGAGGAAGACTCGAGACCATCAAGACCACAGCATTGTTAAAATCAATATTCTAATACTGCGAAGAGTCCAGAAGACCTAAGATGACTTGCTGTCACTCAGACTCCATTAAAAGATCCCTAGACAATGCTGGTGTAAAAAAAAAAACTCGCAAGTAGTTATATAATAATAATGTATGCCAGAGCTAACATCACAGGTGGCGGCACAAGTTATTAAAAAATGCAATAAGAATATAGGGTTAGATTTTAGCCCCTGTAATCATTGGCTTTCTTAGTTCATGAGTTAGGGCAGGTGTTGTGCTCAGACAGTTCCGGGAGAACGTGGTTTTAACAAATAGTCGCAATCGACTCTTCGATTTCTGTTTCGCTTCACATACCTTTGAACGGTTCTAATCATAGAATGATTGGATATAACCCAGTAATATGTCTTTCTCAGTGCCTCAATTATTAGCAGTCGAAAATCGGCTGTTAGAGAACTTGATTTCACAGATGGACTCGATCGATCTTCCTATTCTGGCTCTGACTGTAGTTAATAGTAAGGGTTTTAGACATTTTCGCAAAAGGAAACAAATTGACTCTTGCGCTCTTCACCTTTCACTTTCTCACCTCTTCGTCTTCCTACATCGTTTTCGATTTAAACTTGGGTTTAAGACCCTGTATATTTTAACACCTTTCTCACATTCTTCTATTCTTCCGTTTTTGTCTTCTCCTAAAACTGTATATGCTAATGTTTGTAAGTTTCATCCAGTCTGGAAATGTGGGAAAGAGACGGATCTCTTAAAAGATTTCTGTAGAAGAAGGAAAATAGAAGAAAAATCTTTGCTGAAAACAAATTCGTATTATATATATATATATATATATATATATATATATATATATATATATATATATATATATGTGTGTGTGTGTGTGTCGTATTGAATGGTTCTTTTCTTATAAGCTATAAAGTGGAAGAATCAATTTATTGAATATCTTTCTTTCTTTCTTTCTTTCTTATCCAGAATAATTTTCCTTCTTATCTGTTTTTCCGTAGTCCGAGCTTTTTTTCTTTTTCTCAAGCTTTCAGCCTTTCTTTCTTTCTTTGTTTAATTTTTTTTCTTTCTTCGTCTTTTTCTTTGTTTCTAAGTCTTTCGTTTTCCTTTCTTTTTTGTCAACTATCCTTCTTTTAAGCCTCCAGTCAGCCATAAATTCTTTGTTACTTTCTTTTTCTTATATTTTCTATTTGTCCGCTCATTTTTTTTTATCCCGAGTTTGTTTTTCTTATCTTTGCCGAGCCTTTCTTTTTCTCTTTCTTTTTCTCTTTCTTTTTTTACTCGCTTTCTTTTTACCAATCAACTTTCCCTCCTGTTTTTTTTTTAATTCTTTATTTCATTATTCATGTGTCTTTTTCTTTTCCTCTTTCTTACCAATGCAATCATAACTTTATCTTTCACTAATACTCCCTTCGTTCATTGCTTGAAATATGTTTGATTTATTCCTTATTATTTCTCAGTTTCTACGTGCATTCTTTTTACAAACTTCTTCCGATCACGTTTTTCGTTGTTTTTCAAATATATTTTACTTTCTTCTTTCCTATTTTTAAGATTTCGCAAAGCCTTACATTATTCTTTTATTTTTTAAAAATTTTTATTCATATTTTTGCGTTCTTCTATTTTCATTATGTTTTTATGTATTTTTCTATCATTTTTTCCTTCTTCATTTATCTTCTTTCATTATGTTTTATTCCTTCATTTAAATTTTCTCTTTCATAGTAACTCCTTTTTTTTTTCAAATGCCCGGTCGGCTAGGGGTAGAATACGCCGACTGCATCTCTGCAGAGGGATACCCACTCAAACATATGTCCTGGATATGATACTAACAATCTGATGGCGGGACTTCAGTCCTGGAATTTGGGGAATGTCAAGTATCAATTTATTGTCATTACTCTCAGGTCCACTCAAACCAAGAGTATTAGTACCTAATAGGTTTCGGCATATTAACCTATGATGCTTATTTAATGCCAAATTCCGTTTTGACATATCTGTTTAATATATGATATATAAACACATTTTGTAGACACACACACTTAAATGGTCAAACAGTTCTATTTCTAACAATTCAGTAATATTGAGCAAATATTCATGAACACCCTCGATATTTTCCTCAACAAATTAAAATGGTTCCAAGTATTGCCCAGTATCATTAACAATTCAATTAAACAACAGTCATTTGTTTACACATAGTTAAATGATCAAACAATTCTATTTAAAAAAATTCAGTTCAGCAGATGTCATTTCTTTGCTCTCAGTTTAAATGGCTAACAGTCCTATTTGACCCATATGTAGGTGCTACCACTCTCAGTCCGAAAGAACCTGAGAGCAACGGCAATGAAGAGTTACTCAACAAAGCCCAAAGCTCCAGCATTTCTAGAGCCTTAGTATCAGATTGTTTAATGTCATATACAGGACACTCATTGTGGCGGGTCTCGTCCCTCTGAAGAGATGCAGTCTGTGTATTCTACAGCCGCTGCCAACAAGGCTAATCTTGTTAGGGTCTTAACCATGGATTAAAAAATTAAATCATAGTCTATATTTGAAATCATTTACATTTTCGCAACCGAATGGTTAATGTTGAATAAAATTATTAATGTTAATTAGCAATTCTTTGATTGCTGTTTGTACACTTTCATTTTCCTCTTCCTCATTTAAAACTTCATTGCTCTGTTTTTCAAATTCTTCTCTACAGTTTGCACACTTTCATTTCCCTCTTCCTCATTCATAATCTTCATTTTTTGCTTACGTTTCCAATTCTTTCATTACTGAATCTATACTTTCATTATCTTCTTCGTTTTTCATAATCTTCATTTCTTTCCTTGGTTTTCAAGTTCTTTCATCACACTTCGGACTCTTTCAGTTTCTTCATCCTCGTTTATAATCTTCATTTCTTTACTTTTTTTCCAATTCTTTCACGAATATTTGCACACTTTCATTTTCTTCTTCCATATTCATAGTCTTCATTTCATTGCTTTTTCTCCAGTTCTCTCATTGCTGTTTGTACTCTTCCATTACTCTTTGCATAAATTCATTTTCTTCTTCGTTTTTCATAATCATAATTTCTTTGATTGTTTTTCCAGTTCTTTCATTACTGTTTGTACACTTTCATTTTATTCTTCAAAACTAAAACCTTCATTTTTTTTTTGCTCGTATTTACAATTCGTTCATTGCTGTTCGTACACTTCCATTACGTTTTTACACAAATTCATTTTCTTCTTCGTTTTCATAATCATAATTTCTTTGCATGTTTTTCCAGTTCTTTCATTATTCTTTGTACACTTTCATTTTCTATTTCCTCATAATTTTCATTTCTTTGCTTGCTTTTCCAGTTCTTTCTTTATTCTTTGTACACTTTCATTTTTTATTTCTTCATAATTTTCATTTCTTTGCTTGCTTTTCCAGTTCTTTCATTATTCTTTGTACATTTTCATTTTCTATTTCCTCATAATTTTCATTTCTTTGCTTGCTTTTCCAGTTCTTTCTTTATTCTTTGTACACTTTCATTTTCTATTTCTTCATAATTTTCATTTCTTTGCTTGCTTTTCCAGTTCTTTCATTATTCTTTGTACATTTTCGTTTTCTATTTCCTCATAATTTTCATTTCTTTGCTTGCTTTTCCAGTTCTTTCATTATTCTTTGTACATTTTCATTTTCTATTTCCTCATAATTTTCATTTCTTTGCTTCCTTTTCCAGTTCTTTCATTATTCTTTGTACTTTTTCATTTTCTATTTCCTCATAATTTTCATTTCTTTGCTTTTCCAGTTCTTTCTTTATTCTTTGTACACTTTCATTTTCTATTTCCTCATAATTTTCATTTCTTTGCTTGCTTTTCCAGTTCTTTCATTATTCTTTGTACACTTTCATTTTCTATTTCCTCATAATTTTCATTTCTTTGCTTGCTTTTCCAGTTCTTTCATTATTCTTTGTACACTTTCATTTTCTATTTCCTCATAATTTTTATTTCTTTGCTTCCTTTTCAAGTTCTTTCATTATTCTTTGTACTTTTTCATTTTCTATTTCCTCATAATTTTCATTTCTTTGCTTCCTTTTCCAGTTCTTTCATTATTCTTTGTACTTTTTCATTTTCTATTTCCTCATAATTTTCATTTCTTTGCTTGCTTTTCCAGTTCTTTCATTATTCTTTGTACACTTTCATTTTCTATTTCCTCATAATTTTCATTTCTTTGCTTGTTTTTCCAGTTCTTTCATTATTCTTTGTACACTTTCATTTTCTATTTCCTCATAATTTTCATTTCTTTGCTTGCTTTTCAAGTTCTTTCATTACAGTTTGTACACTTTCATTTTTTTCATCCTCTCTTCATTTCTGTGCTTGTTTTTCCAGTTCTTATATTACTGCTTGTACGCTTTCATTTTCTTCTTTCTCATTTAAAACTTCATTTTATTGCTTTTTCCCCAATTTTTCATTACTCTTTCTACACTTTCATTACTTTTTGTACACATTCATTTTCTTCTTCGTTTTTCATAATCATCATTTCTTTGCTCGTTTTTCGAGTTCTTTCAATACTGTTAGTACACGTTCATTTTCTTTTTCCTCATTTATAATCTCAATTTCTGTGCTTCTTTTTACGATTCTTTCACGAATGTTTGAACTGTCTCATTTTCTTTTTCCTCATTGATAATCTTCATTTCTTTGCTTGTTTTTTCAGTTCTTTCCTTACTATTTGCACACTTTTATTTTCTTTTTCGTTTTTTACAATGTTCATCTCTTTGCTTGTTTTCGAGTTATTTCATTACACTCTGGACTCTTTCATTTTCTTCTTTCTCGTTTATAATCTTCATTTCTTTGCTTGTTTTCCAGTTCTTTCATTACTGTTTGCACAATTTCATTTCCTTCTTCCTTATTTATAATCTTCATTTCTTTGTTTGTTTTTTCCTGTTTATCTTTACTCTTTGTAAACTTTCATTTTCTTCATCCTTTATTCTTTCTTTTTAATTCTTCTACGTCTCCTTTTCTCCTTCCTTTATTCCTAATTTAGATTTTTTGGTTTCTTTTTAAACATTCTTTTTTAGCATTTTTTTTTTACCCTTTATTCCTTTTTAAATCTTTCTTTTTTAAAGTTGTTTTTATCTCACATTGTTCTTCACCTTTATTTGTCTTTTATGGATTTTATCTTTTTTTTTTTTTTTTAGTCCTGATCAGTTTTCTTTTTACGACTTCCCTCTACTAAATTAATACCCTTCCTCCAGTAACAAAAATATTTTCCTTTTTACAGATCATTACATCACTATTTATTTTCTATAAAGATCTCATCACTTCTAAAAAAAAACCCTGATATATGTATACTTGTGTGTGTATTTGTGTGTGCGTTCGTGTGTGCGTGTGTATGTGTATTTATGTATGTGTTAGTGTTTGTGTATGTGTGTGTGTCTTAATTTACCAATCTATCAACACCTCAAAAAAAGCAGGATGTGATAATTGCTCAGTAAATTTTAGCATGTTCGAATTCTGATTTTTTCTTTTCATAGATCGGTGGGCATACAAAGGTTAAAGAGTCCAGACTACCCTATGGCTTGGGGGAGAATAGTTAGATATTTTCCTTATATATATATATATATATATAGTATCATCATCATCATCATCATGTCATGACGCTAGCACGGATATCCCTGAGCCTCTCTCGCCACTTATCCCTCTTCATTACCTTTGGTAGGTCTTCAGGGCTATATCCCGTATCCTTACATAGCTGCTGAATGTATGTTCGAGCTGGTCGTCCTGCTTTTACCCGGCCATATGTGGGGGTCCATAGGAGTAGATCACTCATGAGCTCGTCCCTGCTTCTCCAGCAGTGTCCTGCATGTCTGGTTCGTCTAACTTGGATAGTTTTCGTGATGGGCCGTATAGTTGGTGCCTTGAGTCATTTTTTAATGAAACAACTTTAGCACCACAATTTATTATATTAAATATAAATCTACTTGAACCATATAAAATACAAATTATCCCCTTCAAAAACTTCATAATTCTTAGACTTTTGATTCATCAAAATTACCCTATTTTACCATCATAACTGCTTCACAGATTCTTGGCATTCTTTGCATCAAAGACAGGGAGGAAGATTGAAAATGGATCTGCCCAACCTTCCTGCAAAACTTGCCAGAGGTGAGCCGCACTTGTGTCTTGTTTTTGCTTGGACTTTTCGTTCAAGTTTATCCCACACTATTTCAATATGATATATGTCCGCTGATTGCGCCGGCCAAGGCATCAGTTGAAGGACGTGCAGTTCTCCTTTGCTTTGAATATACTACTGGCATAATTTACCTGTATACTTTGGTCATTATCTTGCATGAGTAAATTTTCTTGACCTACACCGCGGTCCAGATGGGATTGCATGATGCTGCAGTATTTTGTCATAGCTGGTCTGATTCAATTGGCCTTTCACCTGGTGCAAATCTTTGACTTGTAATTGAAAATCACACTCCACACCTTAACAGAGCCTTCTCTATGCTTAACAGTTAGTGTGATACAGAGAGTTGCAGCTCTTTCACCAACTCTTATATATATATATAATATATATATATATATTGGACAAATTAATGCCCAACAATGAATTAGACATATACATTAAAAAAATTGTTAAGTATTACTTTCTTTAATCTTTCAGGAAATTAGTCCAAAGATTATTGACACATTGATATTTTTTAAATTATCGACAATTTGATACGGATCCTTTCTTACGTTTAAGTAATTTATTGGCATTCAGGTAGTAAAAAACTTATTGTTTCTGTCGACGCGCACCTTACAATTAATCTCACCTTCCTTTTATGCTAGTGCATACATATTTATTATTTGCAATCGAATAATTGTGATTTTCCTCTATCATACTTTCACCGAAGTAAAACTATTATTATACCTTCTGGGCCGTCTTAACATTATGACTTCTTACACACAAACACACACACACACACACGTATTAATATATATATATATATATATATATATATATTATATATATTACTCTTCGGCTATGTCTGCTTAAGAAATGTCCTCTTTTGTATGTGTTTTAATTCATTTCTTTATTTCTTCAATTAATCATAACCTAAATTTTACGTTTCACATATTTTTACATATTACTTTAA